>JBBPBX010012070.1:34215-54720 GCA_038048925.1 Garcialebias charrua | reverse complement strand
GCAGATGTTGGTGGTAGAACAGATGCTGGTGGTCTTGTTCAGAGCAGATGTTGGTGGTCTTGTTCAGAGCAGATGTTGGTGGTCTTGTTCAGAGCAGATGTTGGTGGTCTTGTTCAGAACAGATGTTGGTGGTCTTGTTCAGAGCAGATGTTGGTGGTCTTGTTCAGAACAGATGTTGGTGGTCTTGTTCAGAGCAGATGTTGGTGGTCTTGTTCAGAGCAGATGTTGGTGGTCTTGTTCAGAGCAGATGTTGGTGGTCTTGTTCAGAACAGATGTTGGTGGTCTTGTTCAGAGCAGATGTTGGTGGTCTTGTTCAGAGCAGATGTTGGTGGTCTTGTTCAGAGCAGATGTTGGTGGTCTTGTTCAGAACAGATGTTGGTGGTCTTGTTCAGAACAGATGTTGGTGGTCTTGTTCAGAGCAGCAGATGTGGTCTTGTTCAGAGCAGATGTTGGTGGTCTTGTTTAGAGCAGCAGATGTGGTCTTGTTCAGAACAGATGTTGGTGGTCTTGTTCAGAGCAGCAGATGTGGTCTTGTTCAGAGCAGATGTTGGTGGTCTTGTTTAGAGCAGCAGATGTGGTCTTGTTCAGAACAGATGTTGGTGGTCTTGTTCAGAGCAGCAGATGTGGTCTTGTTCAGAGCAGATGTTGGTGGTCTTGTTCAGAACAGATGTTGGTGGTCTTGTTCAGAGCAGATGTTGGTGGTCTTGTTCAGAGCAGATGTTGGTGGTCTTGTTCAGAACAGATGTTGGTGGTCTTGTTCAGAGCAGATGTTGGTGGTCTTGTTCAGAGCAGATGTTGGTGGTCTTGTTCAGAGCAGATGTTGGTGGTCTTGTTCAGAGCAGATGTTGGTGGTCTTGTTCAGAGCAGATGTTGGTGGTCTTGTTCAGAACAGATGTTGGTGGTCTTGTTCAGAGCAGATGTTGGTGGTCTTGTTCAGAACAGATGTTGGTGGTCTTGTTCAGAACAGATGTTGGTGGTCTTGTTCAGAACAGATGTTGGTGGTCTTGTTCAGAGCAGATGTTTCCACCTGTTACACACTGCCCAATAGAGCTAACAAACTTAAACCAAGTAGTCGTGAGATTCATTGGAAGGAATCAAAGAAACAGGGTAATGATGCAGTCGAAGAAACTCGCAAAAACTAATGTCTTCATGAATGAACACCTAACTAAAAAAAACGCAAACATTGCACATGCAGCAAGGTTGTTGAAAAAGGATGAAAAAAAAAAACTTGGACAAGAAACGGAAACATCTGGATCAAAGTACATGAAAATTCTCAAGCTAAAATAATAAAAGAACTGAAAGACTTAGACACATTTAAATGAGCTCAAAAATGACAAATCACCAATCACTATCACATGTTCATACACAAAAATTGACAAAAATGAACAAACAAACAAATACATTAAAACATGACAACAACAAACGAAGACTCAGAATTTAAAATATACAATGTTGAAGATATGGTTGATGCAAACTTTTATCCTGCTATAAAAGACTGTGAATACTATAATGAAGAAAAGTTTAATGACATCAATATAACAAATGGAGATCTCTCTATTATTCACATCAATAGTAGAAGTATAAATGCAAATATATCCAAAATAACAGATTATTTAAAACAGTTAAACAGAACTTTTACATTAATAGCACTGTCAGAGACATGGCTTAATGATGAAAACAAAAATAATGTTCACATCGAAGGATATGAATTATATCATTTAAACAGAAACAATAAAAAAGGTGGTGGAGTAGCTCTATTTGTCAAAAATGAAATAAAGTGTAGAATAATTAAAGAAATGTCAATAATTGTTGACAATCTTATGGAAATAATAACAATAGAAATATTAAACGAAAATGCTAAAAACATATCCATAAGTTGTGTATATCGATCACCAGGATCAAATATAGAAATATTCACCGATAAAATCATACAACTACTGGAAAAGAGTTTAAATAAAAAAGTTTTCTTGTGTGGAGACTTTAATATTGACCTGGGAAATAAAACAGATTCAAATAACATCAGCACATTTCTAAATTCAATGTATAGTTTAAATCTTTATCCGTTAATATCAAAACCAACAAGAATTACAACTCATAGTGCTACGATAATTGACAACATTTTCACAAATATAACTAATGGGGATATGACAGGTGGTATCTTAACAACTGATTTAAGTGATCATTTACCAGTTTTCACTATCTACAGAAATGATCAAAACATTACAAAAGAAGTTACAATTAAGAAAAAAATAATAAACACATCAAAAAAAGCTATGGATCAATTAAAAGATGATTTACAGAAGCAAAACTGGAAGGACGTGTATATTGATGATGTTAACAGATCATATGATGAATTTATGAACATTTTAGAAGCTCTGTATGAAAAGAATTGTGTGCAAAGAAATCGTAGAAAAAGAAATATTGTTGACCAACCTTGGATGACTAAAGGGTTGAGAAATGCTTGTAAAAAAAAAATAACTTGTATTTATGTTTCTTAAAAACGAGAACACAACAAGCTGAAGAAAAATATAAAAAATATAAAAATAAATTGGTAATGATTATAAGAAGATGCAAGAAAGAATACTATAGTGATTTATTAAACAAGAGCAATGGTGACACTAAAACAACATGGCGAGTAATAAATGATGTTCTAAAAAGTCATAAAGCAAAAACGAACATTGCAAAATATTTTGTGAAAGATGACAAAGAAATACATGATGAGAATGATATCGTAAATGAATTTAATCAATATTTTGTAAATATTGGATCAAGCCTTGCAGCTAAAATACCAAAAGTAGATAATAAGGTGTGTCATTCAATTAAAAGTTGCACCAACAGTATTTTTCTTAGTGGAACTAACAAAGAGGAAATTATGAAAATGGTAAAAAATCTCTCAGACAAGAGATCAAAAGACTGGGTGGACATGGATATGATGTTCGTAAAAGAAATAATAAGTTATGTTATTGAACCGTTTACATATATATGCAATTTATCTTTTTCAACAGGAATATTTCCAGATAACATGAAAGTAGCAAAGGTAATTCCTCTTTTTAAAAATGGTGATAAATGTGTATTCAATAATTATAGGCCAATATCCTTATTACCACAGTTCTCAAAAATTCTAGAAAAACTATTTGTGACCAGATTGGATCAATTTATTGATAAACAAAATATTTTAAGTAGCAGTCAGTATGGGTTTAGAGAAAAAAACTCTACGTCAATGGCTCTCATGGATTTAATGGAACAAATAACTAATGCTGTCGATCATAAACAGTACTGTGTTAGTGTTTTTGTTGATCTAAAAAAAGCATTTGATACCATTGACCACACCATTCTCCTTGAAAAACTAAATAAATATGGTGTTAGAGGACCAGCATTACAGTGGGTATCTAGCTATTTGAAGGACAGGAAACAGTTTGTGCAAATAAATGATGTTAGATCTGACCTCCGTGATATCACTTGTGGAGTTCCTCAGGGTTCTGTGCTTGGACCAAAGTTATTTATTTTATATGTGAATGACTTGGTAAATGTGTCAGGACTACTTAAATGTGTTCTTTTTGCCGATGACACCACATTTTTCTGTTCGGGTAATGACATAAAACAGATTTTGGATATGATGAAAACAGAATTTATAAAAATACAAACTTGGTTTAAATTAAACAAATTATCTTTGAATTTAGATAAAACTAATTACATGATATTCAGTAACAAAAAGAGAATTGTTGATGACGATCCATTTGAAATTGAAGATGTTGTGATCTGTAAAGTGAGTGAAGTGAAGTTTCTGGGTGTTATCATTGATGACAAACTGACGTGGAAACATCATGTAAATTCCATTAAAAAAATAGCTAGATCAATTGCAGTACTGTATAAAGTCAGGGATTTTTTAATTGATAAAGCTTTACATATGTTGTATAACACAATCATTGCTCCACATTTAATCTATTGTATTGAGGTTTGGGGAAAAGCGTGCAAAACTATTACAAAGCCTGTTTTTATTTTACAAAAGAGAGCTGTAAGAGTAATCACCAGAAAACATTTCAGTCACCCATCAAACACTTTGTTTCTTCAGCTAAACTTATTGAAATTCCAGGAATTGGTAGAATATAGTATTTTATCAGTTATGTATAGGGCTCATAATAACACATTACCTTTAAATATCCAAAGAAACTTTATAAAAAGACAAAGTTATTACAATCTCAAAGGGACAGAGATATTCATCAAACCACAATTCAGAACCAGCTTAAAGGGACGGTCTACCTCAATTCAGGGAGTTCGATTGTGGAATGCTCTGGAGAGTGATGTTAAAAATGAAAAATCAATGTATACATTTAAGAAAAAGGTCAAAAAGGACTTGCTCAAAAACTATATATGATGTAACTTAGTGTGTTTGTGTATTACACTTATGTTGACTGATGATGTAACCTTGCGTGTTTGTGTATTACACCTATAGCTTAGTGCGTTTGTGTATTACAGTTAGAAAAATTAAGTAGAGTTAGTCATTTTGTGAAGCAGTTTGTGTATTACGGTTAGAAATATTAAGTAGAATTATTCATTTTTGTGATGTATTTTGTGTATTACAGTTAGGAATATTAAGTAGAATTATTCATTTTGTGAACATCTTGATGTTGTGCCATCTTTCAGTTTGTGTATTACAGTTACAAAAATTAAGTAGAATTATTCATTTTATGATCTAGTTTGTGTATTACAGTTAAGAAAATTAAGTAGAAAAAATAAAATAATAAAAAAATAGGAAAATTAAGTAGAAAAAAAAAATTAAGTGTGATGTAGTTTGTGTATTAGTTAGAAAAATTGTGTATTAGTTAGAAAAATTAAGTAGAATTATTCATTTTGTGATGTAGTTCGTGTATCACAGTTAGAAAAATTAAGTAGAAATATGGGTGATGTAGTTTGTGTATTACAGTTAGAAAAATTAAGTAGAATTATTCATTTTGTGATCTAGTTTATGTATTACAGTTAGAAAAATAAGTAGAATTATTCATTCTGTGATGTTGCTTGAAGGTTATCATTGGTTGAACAAACTGTGAAATAGGGGCAGATATAATAAGATTTCATCTTCTTTCTGCTCCCTTCATTTTATCCTACTTGTATTCTTGTATCTGATGAAACTGTCTTGTATTGTTCTTTTAAAATGAATGAATAAACATCAATCAATCAATCAATCAATGTTGGTGGTCTTGTTTAGAACATATGTTTGTGGTCTTGTTCAGAACAGATGTTGGTGGTCTTGTTCAGAGCAGATGTTGGTGGTCTTGTTCAGAGCAGCAGATGTTGGTGGTCTTGTTCAGAGCAGATGTTGGTAGTCTTGTTTAGAGCAGATGTTGGTGGTCTTGTTCAGAGCAGCAGATGTTGGTGGTCTTGTTCAGATCAGATGTTGGTGGTCTTGTTCAGAGCAGATGTTGGTGGTCTTGTTCAGAGCAGATGTTGGTGGTCTTGTTCAGAGCAGATGTTGGTGGTCTTGTTCAGAGCAGATGTTGGTGGTCTTGTTCAGAACAGATGTTGGTGGTCTTGTTCAGAGCAGATGTTGGTGGTCTTGTTCAGAGCAGATGTTGGTGGTCTTGTTCAGAGCAGATGTTGGTGGTCTTGTTCAGAGCAGATGTTGGTGGTCTTGTTCAGAGCAGATGTTGGTGGTCTTGTTCAGAGCAGATGTTGGTGGTCTTGTTCAGAGCAGCAGATGTTGGTGGTCTTGTTCAGAACAGATGTTGGTGGTCTTGTTCAGAGCAGATGTTGGTGGTCTTGTTCAGAGCAGCAGATGTTGGTGGTCTTGTTCAGAGCAGATGTTGGTAGTCTTGTTTAGAGCAGATGTTGGTGGCCTTGTTCAGAGCAGCAGATGTTGGTGGTCTTGTTCAGAGCAGATGTTGGCAGTCTTGTTTAGAGCAGATGTTGGTGGTCTTGTTCAGAGCAGATGTTGGCAGTCTTGTTTAGAGCAGATGTTGGTGGTCTTGTTCAGAGCAGCAGATGTGGTCTTGTTTAGAACAGATGTTGGTGGTCTTGTTCAGAGCAGATGTTAGGGGTCTTGTTCAGAGCAGCAGATGTTGGTGGTCTTGTTCAGAGCAGATGTTGGTGGTCTTGTTCAGAAGCAGATGTTGGTGGTCTTGTTCAGAGCAGATGTTGGTGGTCTTGTTCAGAACAGATGTTGGTGGTCTTGTTCAGAGCAACAGATGTTGGTGGTCTTGTTCAGAACAGATGTTGGTGGTCTTGTTCAGAGCAGATGTTGGTGGTCTTGTTCAGAACAGATGTTGGTGGTCTTGTTCAGAGCAGCAGATGTTGGTGGTCTTGTTCAGAGCAGATGTTGGTGGTCTTGTTCAGAACAGATGTTGGTGGTCTTGTTCAGAGCAGATGTTGGTGGTCTTGTTCAGAGCAGCAGATGTTGGTGGTCTTGTTCAGAGCAGATGTTGGTAGTCTTGTTTAGAGCAGATGTTGGTGGTCTTGTTCAGAGCAGCAGATGTTGGTGGTCTTGTTCAGAGCAGATGTTGGTAGTCTTGTTTAGAGCAGATGTTGGTGGTCTTGTTCAGAGCAGATGTTGGTAGTCTTGTTTAGAGCAGATGTTGGTGGTCTTGTTCAGAGCAGCAGATGTTGGTGGTCTTGTTCAGAACAGATGTTGGTGGTCTTGTTCAGAGCAGATGTTGGTGGTCTTGTTCAGAGCAGATGTTGGTGGTCTTGTTCAGAGCAGATGTTGGTGGTCTTGTTCAGAGCAGATGTTGGTGGTCTTGTTCAGAGCAGATGTTGGTGGTCTTGTTCAGAGCAGATGTTGGTGGTCTTGTTCAGAGCAGATGTTGGTGGTCTTGTTCAGAGCAGATGTTGGTGGTCTTGTTCAGAGCAGATGTTGGTGGTCTTGTTCAGAAGCAGATGTTGGTGGTCTTGTTCAGAGCAGATGTTGGTGGTCTTGTTCAGAGCAGATGTTGGTGGTCTTGTTCAGAGCAGATGTTGGTGGTCTTGTTCAGAACAGATGTTGGTGGTCTTGTTCAGAGCAGATGTTGGTGGTCTTGTTCAGAACAGATGTTGGTGGTCTTGTTCAGAGCAGATGTTGGTGGTCTTGTTCAGAACAGATGTTGGTGGTCTTGTTCAGAGCAGATGTTGGTGGTCTTGTTCAGAACAGATGTTGGTGGTCTTGTTCAGAGCAGAGTGTGGTCTTGTTCAGAGCAGATGTTGGTGGTCTTGTTCAGAGCAGATGTTGGTGGTCTTGTTCAGAACAGATGTTGGTGGTCTTGTTCAGAGCAGATGTTGGTGGTCTTGTTCAGAGCAGATGTTGGTGGTCTTGTTCAGAGCAGATGTTGGTGGTCTTGTTCAGAGCAGATGTTGGTGGTCTTGTTCAGAACAGATGTTGGTGGTCTTGTTCAGAGCAGATGTTGGTGGTCTTGTTCAGAACAGATGTTGGTGGTCTTGTTCAGAACAGATGTTGGTGGTCTTGTTCAGAGCAGATGTTGGTGGTCTTGTTCAGAACAGATGTTGGTGGTCTTGTTCAGAACAGATGTTGGTGGTCTTGTTCAGAGCAGCAGATGTTGGTGGTCTTGTTCAGAACAGATGTTGGTGGTCTTGTTCAGAGCAGATGTTGGTGGTCTTTTTCAGAGCAGCAGATGTTGGTGGTCTTGTTCAGAACAGATGTTGGTGGTCTTGTTCAGAGCATATGTTGTTGGTCTTGTTCAGAGCAACAGATGTTGGTGGTCTTGTTCAGAACAGATGTTGGTGGTCTTGTTCAGAGCAGATGTTGGTGGTCTTGTTCAGGGGTCCAGTCAGGTGGGTGCTTCATCATCCCCACTCACATTCTGATGTTGTCGGTCCAGGGAGTTGAACCAACAATCTTCTAACCACAGGCCCACCTCTAGCCTCTGAGACACCACTCCCTTCTGTATCATCTCGCTTCTACAAGTCTATATCTTTACAGCTGATTATTTTAAAGTTGAGTCTTTTGTTATTTTGAAGTATACAATGTGTATTTAAAATACTCATTAAAAGTATACTTTTATTCTTGCCAAATAAGATCAGTATAAATTGGACTTCTTGACTAAATTAAAAACCGTCTAACGTCAAAGTGAAATCAGATTTCTGTAGAGGTTTGATCAAAATGTGTTTAGTAAAACAAGCAACTGTGTCAATGTTCACATTCTGTAAAGTAACTCTCATAGTTCAACTTAGAAGAGTTTTGTAAAGTACAAGTCAGGGGATGGATGCTCCTCCATGACCCCAAACATCCCAGGAGTGCTGATAAATCCATCATCAGGGATGAATAAAGGACGTGTAATCCACCAAACTGAGTGACTGGAAAATAGTGAAAGAGACCACCATGTGACCTCCCTGAAGGAGTTCCAAGCTTTGAGACAGTGCATACAGATGCTGCCTGGCTTCCTCACGAGTCTAAGCTTTAAGAGAGGCAAAAAGAAAGCCACTGTTGAAGAGAACTCAAAACTAGTTTTGCCAAAATGCATGAGCAAGACCTGACGGTCAGGTGCTCCTCGGCAGCGGGCCCTAACTGAGTAATGAGTGCGTTATATTTATTATGACCACTTCTTATGAGAACTTTAAAACAAAATTCAAGTTATTTCTATAATACTAAAAAAAAATGAAGTAGGTACTTATTAGCCATATTAAAACTAGCCTAATTTGGATTATTATGCAACCTTGGATGAATGAGTCTAAAATAACCTACAAGCACCCTGCGGATGTTGTCTATCATGGTGCACTAAGATTCATAACTGGCTGTGATTATCGTACCCACCACTGCACCCTGTATTCACTGGTTAACTGGACATCATTAACCTCACACAGACTCTTCCACTGGTACATTTTCATCTTTAAATCACTTCTTGGTCTGCTGCCCTCATACATCTCCTCCTACATGTCTCTGTGTGAGTGCAGCTACAGCGTGCGCTCTCAGGACATGATTACCTGCAGTGTTCCATCAGTGAGGACTGAACTTGGAAAAAGGGCCTTCTCCTACTCTGCTCCTGCTTCATGGAATATCTTACAAAAAGATTTGAAGCTCTCAGCCCTGACCTCACTAAATGGTTTTAAGACTCTGTTGGAATCCTGGCAAAAACCAATGCAGACATGTTCCTGTCTTTGATTTTATACATCTACCTTATGTTTTGCTAGTTGTTTTGATACTTTGTTAAAAAAATAAAAATGTATTTCTCTCTTTTGTTTTCTATTGTTTATTGTTTAAGGAAATTCTACCATTGCTGTTCAGCGTTCTTTAGCAGGTCACTTTCGTAAATGAGCCCATGGCCATGAGGCTCAATAAGATTTACCTGACTAAATAAAGGTTGAATGAATGAATAATTTTCAGTTATCTCTTCTAAAAGAGTCCCCGAGGCTCAATGGGATCAACCTGTAAAAATAAAGGTTGAATGAAAGAAAAAAAACAATCACTGACCTGTCACAGCAGACACCACTGATGTTGACTGATGCATTACAATAAATATCTGGCAAGTCTAAAACAAATTATTTTGCTACTACTTCAGTCATGATTTTTGAATCTGAATGAACTCACCAACACACACACATATACAGGTGGTCCCCGACTTACGAGCGAGTTCCGTTCCTATATGACTTGTCTCGTAAGACGAAATCTCGTACGTCGGAACACGAAACACGTGTTGCTCTCAAGTCCGGATTTTCGGTTGTAAGTGGGAACATTTATGCTAGCGCTACTACGAACACTCGTTTTTCATCACAAATGTTCATACTAGTTCATAAACATGCTCAGAAACTTGTTTCCAAATGGTTAGCTAACACACTTTCATCTAAAAACACATAAAAGTGCTGTATTTTTTGTATGTTTGTTACAAATTACTGCTCGTTCGCCAGCTCGTAAGTAAGAGCGCTCGTAAGTCGGGGAATACCTGTATATATATATATATATATATATATGTGTGTGTGTGTGTTTAGTCACCAGTGACAGATTTTACGCATTTCTGTACGTTTCTGTAGTTCATTGGTGATCTAAACATCCGACACCAGTCTCTGAGGTTATCCAATACCCAGTTGCAGAGTGTTGCAGGAAGCTCAGTTTACATATTAGTTTCAAGTGAACCATGAGGACAGATGATCAGCTTACTGCAGCAGGTTAATTTCAGGGTGTGTAAAGAAGAGTAGGGATGAGATGACATGACGTTCTCAGACACCATGAATGCAACTTGGTTCAGTTCAGACTTGTTGGATTGCAGAACTGTCTCAATAAAACACGGAGTCAGTTTGGAGGTAGGAAAGGTTAAAAACTTCATACAATCTCAATAAAGTTAATGTCAAAAATCACTGAACATTATTGTAAATATATAAATAAGTTTAACAAATGAACAAAACAGATCAACAAAAACAAACCTGTCCAGTGGAGCTGATTGATTATTGAACGGCATCAGGAAACCTGCGTTAGCGCCTTTTTGTTTTCGGCAGATGTTGATTAGCTGTGACAGTTTAGTTAACCCCAAAAGCTTACACTGCACTAAAACCATAGATAAACGGAAGGATCTGTGTTCGGATATTCCCGGAAATGGCCCGCAATGATCCTTAAAAAATCCCAAAATCTGGATACTTATCTTCGGCAGATCCAAAATAAATGTGGCTGTTATTCGTCAAGGGTCTGCCAAAGATAAGTATCCGGATTTTGGGATCTTTTAAGGATCATTGCGGTCCATTTCCGGGAATATCCAGAAATATAAGTATAAGTATATGTGAAGGATACGGAGATATACGACATCAGATCCTTCCGTATATCTATGGTTTTAGTGCAGTGTACTTGTATTTACACTAAATGTCATGCAAATTGCACATTTACACTAAATGACTGCTTTCTGCAGGTTTCAATAAAACTCAGTCCACCACTCCCCCCACACACATGCAGGAAAAAACATTATCGTTCACTTTGCCTTTCAGCAGAGGTGAGAATAAACACGATATATGCGAAAAAGCATATTATACATGATGCAGATTTAAGAAGGAATCCGTTTAGCTCATTCCAGTGATTACATGCAAGACTGTTGCTATAGTGAACACTGTCATAGTGAACACTGTCATATCTTATAAGTACTGTACTGTGAAATTTTTTTTTTAAATGTGACATACTGGCCTTCTCATATCAGTCTCTGACCAAGAACACGTCTCACCAGCAGATACTTGCTTTGAAACTTTTCACACTTAAAAATTCATTGTTGTCCTTTTATGAAAGCACTCCACACATGATCAAAATCATTTTATTTATCAATGCACAACAATACTTTTTTTCTAGGTCTTTTAACGCTCCTCATTTTCACAACAAAATACAGTAAAAGATTCAGAGCACAAAAGGTATAAATGCTTTTCTATGCTTTGGGTACGAGTCGTACTTGCTAACATAAAGTTCATGACTGAGCTGCCCTGCCAGTGCCTGATTGAAAAGCACATAAAGGACCACGAGCCACCAGGTCAAAGAGTGGCCACCAAAAATCAAGCTAAATGAGACGTAGATGAGTAACTCTGCAAAGTAGTGTGGACATGAAACCAGCTGGAAGCAGCCCCCACTGGGCATCCTGTGAGCCAGCGTCTCCACTCTGCCTGAAAGACAACAAGGACAAAAGACAAGAGACGAGGACAAAAGACAAATGCTGTAACTGCAGCTCCATTTCTCTCTTCAACACGTTGTTCACAACAGCTGTTTGAGTCACTGTTGTGTTCAGTTTGAATTTTAATTTGTTGTTTTTGTAAACCCAGCAGCAGCAGCAGCACGGTGGCGTAACTGGTAGAGCTGCTGCCTCTCAGCGACCAGGTCCCCGGTTCAAATCTCGTCGGAAACCTTTCTGGGTGGAGTTTGCATGTTCTCTCCGTGCATGCGTGGGTTTTCACTGGGTACTCCAGTTTCCTCCCACAGACCAATAACATGCATGTTAGACTGATTGGTAACTCTAAATTGTCTCTAGGTGTGACGAGTAAAGCCCCCAGTATAGCTGTTCGTTGTGCTGCACGCCGCTCGACGCGCGCGTACTGCGCGTAGGCAGTTCACAATATACAGGTAGTCCCCGACTTACGAGCGCTCTGACCTACGAGGTTCCGGACTTACGAGCTGGCGAATTTTTGGAAAAAACGCAAAAAATACCGAGTTTTTCTGTGTTTTTTCACCACAGTTCGTTAGCTAAACATGTGGACACACGTTTCCGATCATTTTTATGCACTCATAAGCAGTTTTTCGATGAAAAACGAGTGTTTGTAGTCGCGCTAGCAAAACCGTTCCAACTTACGAGCGAAATTCCGGACTTACGAGACACGTGGCGGCCGTTCCGAATTACGAGATTTCCATGTTACGAGCAACTCGTTGTAACGGAACTCGCTCGTAAGTCGGGGACTACCTGTAGCTCAGTGTGATGCTCCAGCGTGACAGCTCCAAATGCTTGACATAATTTGAGCAGCAGCAGGGCGGAGCGTTTACCTACGAGACAAACTGAGGTCGCTGATTGGTCATTTGCTGACACGCCTACTGAATTGATTGACAGGTCGGGTGGGAGAAGAAAAGGCACGAGCTGCGCAGCGGTTTTCTGTGTTTATATGTTAATAAAAAGTTCTAAAAAATAAAATTAAAACAGGGAGCGCTGGTCCTTCAGCAGACCAGCACACCAGGAAATATTTAGAACCTGCGCATCCACGTTGGACATGACTTTAGTTCACTTGTGACAAGTTCATCCATTCCTCCTCATCGGAGGAGGAAGCGAATGGTTCAGTGCTGCAAGGATCTTGTTGCGAGTTCGTAAATTTGAACATATTACGCCCATTCTTCATAACCTTCATTGGCTTCCTGTCGCCTACAGAATTCAGTACAAAACTGCTCTCATTACACATCAATGCTTACATGGAACTTCACCAGATTATCTGAAGGATATTCTTATTCCACACTCATCCACCCGGTCGCTGCGGTCACAGAACAGTAATCTCCTTCACATTCCGAGAACCAAATTAAGGACCATGGGAGACCGGGCTTTCAGTGTGGCTGCCCCCCGCCTGTGGAACTCTCTTCCTGACTGTCTGAGGGTCCCACAGTCTGTGGTTGACTTTAAGAGCGGCTTGAAGACCTTTCTTTTCAACCGAGCATACTCTGCCTCCTCATGATTCTACTTTTGATCTTAGTTGATACTGTTATTGATTTTACTTGTTTTATTACTTGTTTTATTGACATTTAATTTCTGTTGCACCGTGTAGCACTTTGAGATTTTCATTAATGAAAAGTGCGTTATAAATTGAATTCATTATTATTATTATTATTATTACCGCTTCAAGCGATCACTTGACTTTTGGCAACAAAACAAAAGAAAAGTCCAGATCAGCGATGAAGAAGAGGAATTTAATACATTTGTGTCTCATACAAAACAGTCCGCCCCCGGGCAGTTTATTGTGAGACAACACGCGCGCATAAGCGGTCGTAAAATTTGAGCTTGGCGCGTTCACGCCCACGTTCAAAGGCTTGTGCCGCGGCGCTCACACGGCGTGCAGCGGCGCTCGGCTAAACGCGGAGCTATACTGGGGGCTTGAGAGAGTAAATGGTTGTTTGTCTCTACGCGTCTCTGTGATGGACTGGAGACCTGTCCAGGGTGTTCCCCGCCCCTCGCACTGTGATTGCTGGACATGGGCACCGGTGACCCCCGTGACCCACAATGGAAAAAGCGGGTAAAAGATAATGGATGGATGTAAAGGCAGGCAGCTCTCTGAAAAGATGTTTGACAGAGAAGAAAGAGGACATGACCACTTATGTCCTCATGTTGACAGAAGATGATACTTTGTGTTCTTCTTTTCTTCAGGTTTTTTGTTTCTCACTGAAATATCCAGATCCATGATGTACAAATAACACGAACTACTGTATGCAGGCATGCTGTACAAAACATGTGTCCAAAATGTACTTAGTGCATCATTTCCTCATGTGCAGTAGATGTTGGAGCGTACGTCATGTTATCAGAACAAATCTCATTTGACCAATTCCCTGCAACAAAAGATTTCTAATGAAGTATTGTTACACTGTATGTTGGTGAGGAAATGTCCAAGTTTTCATGTTGCCCCAACAAAATGGGAGAAAAATCAGCTTTAGTACACGTTAGCTGGACTAGAGTTAATAGAGATTTCTCCACATTGTTAAACGCTCTCTTTCAAAAATAAAACTCACAACTAGAAAGTTCCTGGTTCGTATTTGTCATTTGTTCAAATGTGTAAGTTATAATCCACCACAGAAGTATGCATGATTGATGCTAAAATAAATAATTTATTCCATTTGATGACAAAACTATTTTTTATTTGTTGCTGAAAAATCTATCTGATAGGTCCTTTGTGTCTTTATTCAAAAGCTCAAAATATTTTATATATTTTTTTCTTTCAATAAAGATCTGAAATACAGATTTCTATGATGGTTCTCCATATTCTGGTCCATTTCAGATTCATCAGAAAAAAAAAGAAATGAATGCTACCTTTGTACAAAGTCAGCATAAATCATTTTTAATTGTATTTTCACCATTAAATTTTCAGTGGTATTTATTTATGTAACAATATACTACTGATGGTACTAATGCAGATGAAGTAATGTTCAAAACATCTTGGGTTCATTTCAACTTGAAAAAGAACCCAAACCCACAATATTTTGGCTATTTTGTTATGTGAAACAGTTTTGTTGGTCCAATTTTCACACTTTTTTTTTTCTGATTGGTGTCGTACCAAATGCATGTTTCTATCTCAGCGATATTTCAGTCTCTGCAAACTGAAGACAGACACAAATCTGCAGTCATACCTGATTGTCCAGTTCGAAGCCTGGCCAGCAGGACGATGGACTGATGCTGCAGCACTGACGCACCAACAAAAAGTACAGTTCCAGCAACATGAAGCCAGTTCAGCTGAAAGAAGAAAGTGTCAGTACCTAAAAAAAAAGCACAAACCTTTTATATGTAACAGTAGAACTAAACAATGAATTCAACCTTTATTTACACAGGTTAGTAAAACAAAGGAATAGAAAGACTTACTGTTTGTCGAACCTTGTGCTGTGCAGTCTGTGCAGAGCACCGTCAGGCCCAGCACAATATAATACACGAGACCAAACGCATACTGCATCAAATGGATGAGTCCATCAGAGAAGACACTGACAAAGCAGCACTCCAGCAGCCTCCTGAGGGAGTGCACACAGAGCAGCAGCTGCACCAGGACAGTGGACAGCTGTGGGACTGCAGAGGACATTCACATCTGCATGAATTACACAGAAACACCTTTCAGCACAGTGGAAGTGTGTCCGCTGACCTTTGCTGCCAGTGCTGGGCACACCTGTCAGCATTTCTAAAGTCCAAGTGAGCCATGCAGGGTAGGGCTGCTGCTGGAGTGTGGCGTTCAAGTGCAGCCCCAGGAGAAAGACACTCCAGCAAACAGACACTAAGTAAAAGTGCCAAAACCACCTTTTGTGGAGGAAAAGACACACAATTAGTGTTAACAGCTAAACATGTCCGTTTTCAAAAACTTATATTCAATCGTAATTTTTTAGTAAAACTTTAGAAATGTTTAATTTTCAATCACTGTTACCTTTTCGGGACGTCAAACACTCGCTGCCACTCGGTCCTGTGCAGGGTTTGTTTAGTTTTCCCGTAACGAATGAGATCCTGAAATAACGTCCACAAAGTGGACGTCTCGCGTGATTCTGGCACGCGAGACGAGATTTTGTGAGCACAAAATGCCACAAGGAAACACAAACCCAGAAAAGACCATAAACAATCTATGACATTCAAGCCGACGGAGCTCCAAGTCATTTTAAACCTCTGCGGGCCGGAGTTTGTTATTGTGCAATGCGGAAAAGATCTCGTCGGAAACAACGCTTCGAAAAATAGTTCCGGATGAAATACCTTATTATCAAGCAGTGTTGTCAAATAATTTGAGTAATGTGTATAACATTGAACGGTACATTTATATGTTTATGTTTATTAAATTTGTTCTTTTTTTTTTACAGAAGAAACAATACAAGACAATCTCATTAAATGATAGTGTACAAAATGTAAAAAAAATTAAAGGTAGCAGAAGGAAGAATAAATCTTATTATATCTGCCCCTTACAACAATCAGATTAAACAACAATAATCAGCCATGTAAACAATAATAATCTTCAACCAACTTTTTCAACAATCAGATTTAACAATAATAATCTTCAACCAACAGTACAAAATGACTAACTCTTTCTAATTTTCTAATTGATACAATACACATTAACAACAGTACAAAAATGATTAGGCAAATAAGAAAATTGTGCAGCAGTTTGAATAAATCAGACAATTATCTTAAAATGTTCCTGGTTTAAACATTGTGTCCTTTCGTTGATAAGTTCAGCTAATTTATTTTTATGTTTTCCTTTACAGAACAAATATATAATTATTATTCAGTCTGTGTTTATAAAGCCATCTTTTGTCTAGGCCGAGATACAGTGAAGCAGACTCCGTATACGCGCGTATACGGAGCGGCTGCTTCACTTCAGCTGACTTCAGCTCAGACGTTCTCCTTGTTGTAATATGAGCTGCTGCACACGAAGGGGACAACTGAGCACGCTGATTGGTCACTTGCTGACACGCCTACTGAATTGATTGACAGCGCTCAGTCAGCTGAATGTGAAACCTAGTTGAAAGTGAAACCTTCAACATGAGCAGCTCGCTCAGACTTCTGCGGTGTTCTGATGCGCTGTTTCTACTATATATGTTATAAAAAGTTCTCTCAGAAATAAAAATAATAACAGGGAGCGCTTTTCCTGCAGCACACAGCCCACCAGGGGATATTAAAACATCGCGCACCAAGGTAGGACCTGAATTCATTCATTTCAATCATCGAGTGAACGGAGGAAGAAGCGGTTACTTGACTTTAGGCAAAAAAACAAAAGAAAAGGCCCGATCAGCGATAAAGAAGGGGAATTTATTTCATTTGTGTAACATACAAAACAGTCCGGCGCCGGGAAGTTTATGGTCAGACACCGCGNCACTCGCGCGTCCTCACGATACGCCAATACGCAGCGTACGTATGCCCCGTACGCAGCGTAGCCCCGCGTAGCCCCTCAGGGCAAGTACGCGCAAAGGTATTTTTTTACTACGCATACGCGATTCGCATACGCGATGCGCGGTGTCTGACCTAAACTTCCCCGGCTCCGGACTGTTTTGTATGTTACACAAATGAAATAAATTCCTCTTTTTTATCGCTGATCGGGCCTTTTCTTTTGTTTTTTTGCCTAAAGTCAAGTAACCGCTTCTTCCTCCGTTCACTCGATGAATGAAATGAATGAATTCAGGTCCTACCTGGGTGCGCGATGTTTTATATATTCCCTGGTGGGCTGTGGGCTGCAGGAAAAGCACTCCCTGTTATTATTTTTATTTCTGAGAGAACTTTTTATAACATATATAGTAGAAAGACCGTATCAGAACACCGCAGAAGTCTGAGCGAGCTGCTCACGATAGGTTTCACTTTGAGCTGACTGAAATCTGTCAATCATTTCAGTAGGCGTGTCAAAGTGACCAATCAGCGAGCTCAGTTGAGTCCTCTCCGTGGAGCGAAAAACTAGCGGAAGTGACGATCGGAAGTGACGGTACGGAGGAAATGACGTAGAATTTGGAGCGAAAACACGAGAATCTACGCGAGAACATCAGCCGGGCTGTAGCAGAGGCTCCGTATACGCGCGTATACGGGCATATACGCGCGTATACGGAGTCTGCTTCACTGTATCTCGGCCTTTATGGTCAGACACCGCGTATCGCGCACGCGGATCGCGTATGCGTAGTAAAAAAAATACCTTTGCGCGTACTTGCCCTGAGGGGCTACGCGGGGCTACGCTGCGTACGGGGCGTACGTACGCTGCGTATTGGCGTATCGTGAGGACGCTCGAGTGTATCTCGCCCTCTAGGTTTGAGCATGTTTGTCATTATTTGTTTTTGTCTTCAACAAAGCTGGAGTGTGTCAGTTTGTCCAGCAGATGGCAGCATTTACATCACTGCTCTTCGTTTCTCTACTAGAAAGTCAAACGAACTGAATATTAGCTGGGTGTATTTTTAAGGAGCTGAAACATAAAATAGTCTTACCTTACCCCTTTCCCAATTTCGCGTTTTTTTAATATTAGGTTTAGTTAAAAATGCTACTTTATTGGGCTTTTTAGGTGAGTATTTGTTAAAGAAATCCACTTTAAAAACAAATTAAAATACTCAAATAAGTTTTCATAATAGAGCCAGAGATTCTTTATTAGTCATCACCACATGTGGTACATGTGGTGGAACGAGATTGTGTACTCAGGGTCCCAGTTACTTCCCAAAATAAAATGTAAAAGAAAAAACAGTAATAAGATCTAAGACAGGTTGCTGGTTTTAGAGATCTAAATAGGCTGGTTTTAAAAATGAGTAGACCTATTTTCAATTTTCACTGCCAATAAATGTATTTATTTGGCTTTCATATAAATACTGGTCACAAATATTTGTGTGTGTGTGTGTGTGTGTTTATTTGATCAAATGAACAGTCGACAGCATTTGTTCAGAAAAAAGTGACTTGCCCATTGATTGATCACATGCAGTTATTGAGATAAATGTATTTTTCTTATTTTACTTTTCTTTTTTCTTACCTTATGCATGTGTCCATGGAACAGTGTGAATGTTAAAGTTTTACATAAACGTTTCAAGGGTGTTGAATGCATGGGCCACTTGTGTCAAACTCAAGGCCCAGGGGCCAAATGCGGCCATCGTTGACATCTCATCTGGCTCCCAAGTACCGGTAGACATGTTAAGCGTAAAATACTTTTGTCACGTTAATTTTTTTCAGTAATCTTTGATTATGATGTCAAAAGTGCAGCAGAGAATGTCAAATGAGACCAATCAAACTCTTGTTAAGGAACCTGCAACCAAGAAAAGATGTCAAGTACTGTATCTAACTTGAGTTAATGTAACTTCTAAAATTGGCCCTTAGTTTGAAAAAAGTTTTAATTTTGGCCCCCTTTTGTAAGTGAGTTTGACACCCATGGCATAGACAGTTTGTGGTTGATGTAAGTCTTGGTGTAGTCTGCTGCTAAACACACACAACTTCAGAGATGGCCTCCCTTTGCCCTCAATTCTTCCAGAACTCTGCATCAGTAGCTCTGCACTGCATCAATGGTGGACTCACTCCAGTTCCTTACCACCATCTCATCCAGGAACCATGAGTGACAAAGTTTTGCAAGCAGCTCCAACCTCATCACGTCTGTCGTAGTTCTTGATTATTCAGTTTTCACAGTAGTTAAGTGCATCCTCGTCAATTCAAGCAGAGTTTTCTACCATAAAAGAAAGAGACAAACTGTAGTTAAAAAAGCAGAGATGATGATTGGCTGTAATCTGCAGGACATCAAACAGCATGCTGGCAAAAAGTCTGGTCCTCACATTGTATATCATCTTTTCCAGTTGGTAGACATTTTCAAAATGCACTTAACACAGCTACCTACACCCCCTCCAAACCTGTGATTTTTTTATTACCAACAGTGTAGATTTAACCTTACACAGCAACATTGAGATTAATTGCCTATTTCAGTATCGGTCATATGAATAAATATGTAACTTCTGTAATGTAGATGCTTGATGTAACATCTTGTTCATATTCGTGTTGCTGCTAGGATTAAGCAGCACAGTTGGATATTTTACCCAAGGTTATTTCTTCTTATTCTTCCCTTGGTTCGATTAAATAGTCGGCATTTGTCCACCAAAAACATACAAAACAAAATCTGTGTAACACATATGACACAAAAAAGGTGATTGTAACATGTGATGCTGAGGATCCCTACACGCCTGTCAGAGACCTACCAGGACTCTGCTTTGGCTACTGCTCGGAATTTCACAGCAAGTGTCGCCATGTGCTTAAATATTTAACTGTGAACCAAGTGCTGCTGGACACCTCTGAGCGGGACATGTCCACGTTCTGCAGCGTAGTCGAGCTTTCTGATCAGGACTACTGTTACCCCAAAGTTCTGAACAGTACTGACCTCAGCAGCAACCTGGGACAATTTGCTGAGGACCCCAAAGGGTGTCTGCAGCTGTGTTTGACTGAAGTGGCCAACGGTCTCAGGAACCCAGTGTTGATGCTGCACAGCAGTGATGACACACACAGGATGTTCATCGCCGAGCAGATGGGCTTTGTCTGGGTTTACCTGCGTGACGGCAGCCGGCTGGAGCAGCCCTTTCTGGATATGAGTGGGGAGGTGCTGACCACACCTTGGCTGGGGGATGAGAGGGGGTTCCTGGGCATGGCCTTTCATCCCAACTATAGAAACAACGGACGGTTCTTCATCTATTACTCCATTCAGATCAACAGCAAAGTGGATACAATCAGAATCAGTGAGATGAATGTGTCCAGCCATGACATGAACGTGGCTGATCCTTTCTCAGAGAGGTAAGGAATAGGAAATGTTTATGTTTGTTTATTAAATTTGTTCATTTTTTTTTACAAAAGAAACAATACAAGACAATCCCATAAATGATAATGTACAAAATATTAAAAAAATGAAAGGTAGCAGAAAGAAGAATAA
>JBBPBX010012070.1:0-33970 GCA_038048925.1 Garcialebias charrua | reverse complement strand
GCCATCCATCAAGCACAAGCCGGTCAGGCGGTCGACCGAGAGGCCGTCCATCGCCAGGAGCTAGGTCAGGCGGTCGACCGGGAAGCTGTCCATCACACGAAGCCAGTCCAGGCAGACGTCCGGGAGGCCGTCCAGCACGAGGAGCCTTGGAGACCATAGCAGACAACATGGGGACCAGAGGAACTGCAAACGGCGAAGATGAAACCCTAGGAGCCGCAGACGATGAAGGCGAGGCCACAGGAGCCGCAGACGACGAAGGCGAGGCCACAGGAGCCGCAGACGATGAAGGCGAGGCCACAGGAGCCGCAGACGACGAAGGTGAGGCCACAGGAGCCGCAGACGACGAAGGCGAGGCCACAGGAGCCGCAGACGACGAAGGTGAGGCCACAGGAGCCGCAGACGTCGAAGGCCAGACCTCAGGACAGCAGAAGACGTGAGGAAGGTCCTCCAGGACCCCTCGGCACAGGAGACGTGAGGAAGGTCCTCCAGGACCCCCTCGGCACAGGAGACGTGAGGAAGGTCCTCCAGGACCCCCTCGACACAGGAGACGAGAGGAAGGTACTCCAAGACCCCCTCGGCACAGGAGACTTGAGGAAGGTCCTCTAGGACCCCCTCGACATAGGAGATTTGAGGAAGGTCCTCCAGGACCTCCTCGGCACAGGAGACTTGAGGAAGGTCCTCCAGGACCCCCTCGGCACAGGAGACTTGAGGAAGGTCCTCTAGGACCCCCTCGGCACTGGAGACTTGAGGAAGGTCCTCCAGGACCCCCTCGGCACTGGAGACAGGAGGGACTCCTTCCTGGGAGGCACCTTCCAAAGACACTGGAGGTTCTGGACCTCCTGGTGCAGGTTCTGGACCTCCTGCTACAGATTTTGGGCCTCCTGCTACAGGTTCTAGGCCTCCTGCTGCAGGTTTTGGGCCTCCTGCTGCAGGTTCTGGGCCTCCTGCTGCAAGTTCTGGGCCTCCTGCTTCAGGTTCTGGGCCTCCTGCTGCAAGTTCTGGGTCTCCTGCTTCAGGTTCTGGACCTCCTGCTGCAGGTTCTGGACCTCCTGCTGCAGGTTCTGGACCTCCTGCTGTAGGTTCTGGACCTCCTGCTGCAGGTTCTGGACCTCCTGCTGTAGGTTCTGGAAGACCTTCTGCTACAGGTTCTGGACTACCTACAGACACCAGGGACTTAGGGGACATAGGAAACACAGGAGATACTGTAGTTTCTGCAATAGATGTGTCTCTAACTGCAGGAGTCTGGAGGCTTGTGGCTACAGGATGAGAGTTTGGTGCAGCAGGCTTTAGAGCCCTTATCTCACTCAAAAGCCCTTTATAAAAAGGAAGCTGGGCCAGACCAGGTTGAGAAAACACAAGGCTTTCTGCAGAGGAAAGCAAAAGGTTAATACAGTCTGGATTGTCCATGGCAGAGGTCAGCAAACGTAATAAGGTTTGATTTATTGAAGCAAAGTCACTGGTCTGGAGCTGGGACGAGTGGGACCCAGTCTCGCCGAACTGAGCAGGAACAGCTGTACATGTCGGAGGTGTGGGGTCGAGCTTCGTCCTCACCGGAATCCTGGGAGGTGAGGCAACGGGGACCGCGCCCACAGTGACACTGGAGCTGAACACAGGGGACTCAGTCTCACCGGACCGAGCGGGAACCACTGGACGGACCGGAGGTGTGGTGGACCCTCTCCGGGTCTTGTTTTTGCCTCTCTTACGACGAGGTTGTGAGTGGACCACGGGGGCAAGCCAGAGTTCGTCCTCTGACTCTGCGTCCTCACCCGACGTCCACCCAGAGTAAGTCGGCACGGGAGCTGAGGAAAAACTGGACCTGGGTGTTGTGTGGCTACCTTTAGTCCTTCTTCTCTCCTCCTGCAGCAGGAGAGGTGAAGGCAGAACCTCCACCGCCTGGCTGTACTCCGTCAGGTCCAGGACGGGTTTAGTCCAATAGGTACCACATCGGATGGTGGTTCTCCTCATCTTGAAGAAAACTCAAAAAACAGGTAAGCAAAAAACAAAAACAAAAAAACTCAGGAGAACCTGTCTGCTGGGCTCAGAAACTGGTCGGTTCGCACTGTTAGGGTCCCGGCTCAGGGACCGTGGAAAGAACCCATTTGCAGACAGGACTCAGGAGGCAAAGTACAAAAATAAATACTTTAATTGTTGAAACAGAAAAAAGGCTGACAATGGTAGCATAAACTTACATAACTCAGGGAACAGGACTAGGATGAACCCAAAACGATGACGAACCGACAAAGACAGGATTCACAGAGGAACTTAAATACACACAGGCAGGGCTTGGGACAAAGGTGAAAATAATCAGACTAATTGGAGCACAACACCAGGAAGGACCAGAGTGAACACTTGGGGAAGTAATAAATAACAGACCAGGGCAAGGGAACTAACTAAAACATGTAACGTGAATAATTAAACTGGGGCCGAACAGGGAATTAAACTAAACAGGAATTAACTAATCTGGAGCAGGACAGGGAAATAAACTAAATCTGAAATAACTAAAATGGAGTAGGGTTGGTTGAAAGGAAAACACATGGAAAGTCCAGGAGAGGGAGCCAACCTCACAGTGGGAACAAAGAGCTGACTAAACAAACAGAACACAGAAACAAAAACAGAAAGCTTTGTAGGGCAAGACAAAGACACTAGACAACTGAGAGGAGACAAAGAACTAAATTCAACTCAAGAGAAGACTAAAAGAAACACAAACAGACAGAACACAGAAACACCAGACAACAGAAGACAGACCATGACAGAACCTCCCCCTCAAGGGATGTCACCTGACGTCCCTCAAAGCACAAACACACAAAAAACACAGAACGGGCGGGAGGATAGGGGAAAACACAAGGACGGAGGGCCAGAACAAACTAAACAAAAACCGACAGGGCAAGACCTAGGCAACGTTCAAAAACAGAAGAGTGGCCGGGCGGGCGGCTGACCGGGAGGCCATCCATCAAGCACAAGCCGGTCAGGCGGTCGACCGAGAGGCCGTCCATCGCCAGGAGCCAGGTCAGGCGGTCGACCGGGAAGCTGTCCATCACACGAAGCCAGTCCAGGCAGACGTCCGGGAGGCCGTCCAGCACGAGGAGCCTTGGAGACCATAGCAGACAACATGGGGACCAGAGGAACTGCAAACGGCGAAGATGAAACCCTAGGAGCCGCAGACGATGAAGGCGAGGCCACAGGAGCCGCAGACGACGAAGGCGAGGCCACAGGAGCCGCAGACGATGAAGGCGAGGCCACAGGAGCCGCAGACGACGAAGGTGAGGCCACAGGAGCCGCAGACGACGAAGGCGAGGCCACAGGAGCCGCAGACGACGAAGGTGAGGCCACAGGAGCCGCGGACGTCGAAGGCCAGACCTCAGGACAGCAGAAGACGTGAGGAAGGTCCTCCAGGACCCCTCGGCAGGAGACGTGAGGAAGGTCCTCCAGGACCCCCTCGGCACAGGAGACGTGAGGAAGGTCCTCCAGGACCCCCTCGACACAGGAGACGAGAGGAAGGTCCTCCAAGACCCCCTCGGCACAGGAGACTTGAGAAAGGTCCTCCAGGACCCCCTCGGCATAGGAGACTTGAGGAAGGTCCTCCAGGACCACCTCGGCACAGGAGACTTGAGGAAGGTCCTCCAGGAACCCCTCGGCACAGGAGACTTGAGGAAGGGCCTCTAGGACCCCCTCTGCACTGGAGACTTGAGGAAGGTCCTCCAGGACCCCCTCGGCACTGGAGACAGGAGGGACTCCTTCCTGGGATGCGCCTTCCAAAGACACTGGAGGTTCTGGACCTCCTGCTACAGGTTTTGGGACTCCTGCTACAGGTTTTGGGCCTCCTGCTGCAGGTTTTGGACCTCCTGCTACAGGTTTTGGGCCTCCTGCTGCAAGTTCTGGGCCTCCTGCTGCAGGTTCTGGGCCTCCTGC
The DNA here is from genome assembly GCA_038048925.1 of Garcialebias charrua. Classification (NCBI taxonomy): domain Eukaryota; kingdom Metazoa; phylum Chordata; class Actinopteri; order Cyprinodontiformes; family Rivulidae; genus Garcialebias; species Garcialebias charrua. The sequence continues at coordinate 30,061 of JBBPBX010012070.1, read as the reverse complement.
TGCAAGTTCTGGGTCTCCTGCTTCAGGTTCTGGACCTCCTGCTACAGGTTCTGGACCTCCTTTTGCAGGTTCTGGACCTCCTGCTACAGGTTCTGGACCTCCTGTTGCAGGTTCTGGACCTCTTGCTGCAGGTTCTGGACCTCCTGCTACAGGTTCTGGACCTCTTGCTGCAGGTTCTGGAAGACCTCCTGCTAAAGGTTCTGGACTACCTACAGACACTAGGGACTCAGGAGACACAGGAAACACAGGAGATACTGCAGTTTCTGCAATAGATGTGTCTCTAACTGCAGGAGTCTGGAGGCTTGTGGCTACAGGATGAGAGTTTGGTGCAGCAGGCTTTAGAGCCCTTATCTCACTCAAAAGCCCTTTATAAAAAGGAAGCTGGGCCAGACCAGGTTGAGAAAACACAAGGCTTTCTGCAGAGGAAAGCAAAAGGTTAATACAGTCTGGATTGTCCATGGCAGAGGTCAGCAAACGTAATAAGGTTTGATTTATTGAAGCAAAGTCACTGGTCTGGAGCTGGGACGAGTGGGACCCAGTCTCGCCGAACTGAGCAGGAACAGCTGTACATGTCGGAGGTGTGGGGTCGAGCTTCGTCCTCACCGGAATCCTGGGAGGTGAGGCAACGGGGACCGCGCCCACAGTGACACTGGAGCTGAACACAGGGGACTCAGTCTCGCCGGACCGAGCGGGAACCACTGGACGGACCGGAGGTGTGGTGGACCCTCTCCGGGTCTTGTTTTTGCCTCTCTTACGACGAGGTTGTGAGTGGACCACGGGGGCAAGCCAGAGTTCGTCCTCTGACTCTGCGTCCTCACCCGACGTCCACCCGGAGTAAGTCGGCACGGGAGCTGAGGAAAAACTGGACCTGGGTGTTGTGTGGCTACCTTTAGTCCTTCTCTCCTCCTGCAGCAGGAGAGGTGAAGGCAGAACCTCCACTGCCTGGCTGTACTCCGTCAGGTCCAGGACGGGTTTAGTCCAATAGGTACCACATCGGATGGTGGTTCTCCTCATCTTGAAGAAAACTCAAAAAACAGGTAAGCAAAAAACAAAAACAAAAAAACTCAGGAGAACCTGTCTGCTGGGCTCAGAAACTGGTCGGTTCGTACTGTTAGGGTCCCGGCTCAGGGACCGTGGAAAGAACCCATTTGCAGACAGGACTCAGGAGGCAAAGTACAAAAATAAATACTTTAATTGTTGAAACAGAAAAAAGGCTGACAATGGCAGCATAAACTTACATAACTCAGGGAACAGGACTAGGATGAACCCAAAACGATGACGAACCGACAAAGACAGGATTCACAGAGGAACTTAAATACACACAGGCAGGGCTTGGGACAAAGGTGAAAATAATCAGACTAATTGGAGCACAACACCAGGAAGGACCAGAGTGAACACTTGGGGAAGTAATAAATAACAGACCAGGGCAGGGGAACTAACTAAAACATGTAACGTGAATAATTAAACTGGGGCCGAACAGGGAATTAAACTAAACAGGAATTAACTAATCTGGAGCAGGACAGGGAAATAAACTAAATCTGAAATAACTAAAATGGAGCAGGGTTGGTTGAAAGGAAAACACATGGAAAGTCCAGGAGAGGGAGCCAACCTCACAGTGGGAACAAAGAGCTGACTAAACAAACAGAACACAGAAACAAAAACAGAAAGCTTAGTAGGGCAAGACAAAGACACTAGACAACTGAGAGGAGACAAAGAACTAAATTCAACTCAAGAGAAGACTAAAAGAAACACAAACAGACAGAACACAGAAACACCAGACAACAGAAGACATACCATGACAGAACCTCCCCCTCAAGGGACGTCACCTGACGTCCCTCAAAGCACAAACACACAAAAAACACAGAACGGGCGGGAGGATAGGGGAAAACACAAGGATGGAGGGCCAGAACAAACTAAACAAAAACCGACAGGGCAAGACCTGGGCAACGTTCAAAAACAGAAGAGTGGCCGGGCGGGCGGCTGACCGGGAGGCCATCCATCAAGCAGAAGCAGGTCAGGCGGTCGACCGGGAGGCCGTCCATCGCCAGGAACCAGGTCAGGCGGTCGACCGGGAAGCTGTCCATCACACGAAGCCAGTCCAGGCAGACGTCCGGGAGGCCGTCCAACACGAGGAGCCTTGGAGACCATAGCAGACAACATGGGGACCAGAGGAACTGCAAACGGCGAAGATGAAACCCTAGGAGCTGCAGACGACAAAGGCGAGGCCACAGGAGCCGGAGACGACGAAGGCGAGGCCACAGGAGCCGCAGACGACGAAGGCGAGGCCATAGGAGCCGCAGACGACGAAGGCGAGGCCACAGGAGCCGCAGACAATGAAGGCGAGGCCACAGGAGCCGCAGACGACGAAGGTGAGGCCACAGGAGCCGCAGACGTCGAAGGCCAGACCTCAGGACAGCAGAAGACGTGAGGAAGGTCCTCCAGGACCCCTCGGCACAGGAGACGTGAGGAAGGTCCTCCAGGACCCCCTCGGTACAGGAGATGTAAGGAAGGTCCTCCAGGACCCCCTCAGCACAGGAGACGTGAGGAAGGTCCTCCAGGACCCCCTCGGCACAGGAGACGTGAGGAAGGTCCTCCAGGACCCCCTCGACATAGGAGACATGAGGAAGGTCCTCCAAGACCCTCTTGGCACAAGAGACTTGAGAAAGGTCCTCCAGGACCCCCTCGGCACAGAAGACTTGAGGAAGGTCCTCCAGGACCCCCTCGGCACAGGAGACTTGAGGAAGGTCCTCCAGGACCCCCTCGGCACAGGAGACTTGAGGAAGGTCCTCCAGGACCCCCTTGGCACAGGAGACTTGAGGAAGGTCCTCTAGGACTAGGACCCCCTCGGCACTGGAGACTTGAGGAAGGTCCTCCAGGACCCCCTCGGCACAGGAGACAGGAGGGACTTCTTCCTGGGAGGCACCTTCCAAAGACACTGGAGGTTCTGGACCTCCTGCTACAGGTTCTGGACCTCCTGTTGCAGGTTCTGGGCCTCCTGCTGCAGGTTTTGGGCCTCCTGCTGCAGGTTTTGGGCCTCCTGCTGCAGGTTCTGGGCCTCCTGCTGCAGGTTCTGGGCCTCCTGCTGCAGGTTCTGGGCCTCCTGCTGCAGGTTCTGGGCCTCCTGTTGCAGGTTCTGGGCCTCCTGCTGCAGGTTCTGGACCTCCTGCTACGGGTTCTGGACCTCCTGCTGCAGGTTCTGGACCTCCTGCTGTAGGTTCTGGACCTCCTGCTGTAGGTTCTGGACCTCCTGCTGTAGGTTCTGGACCTCTTGCTGTAGGTTCTGGACCTCCTGCTGTAGGTTCTGGAAGACCTCCTGCTACAGGTTCTGGACTACCTACAGACACCAGGGACTTAGGGGACACAGGAAACACAGGAGATACTGCAGTTTCTGCAATAGATGTGTCTCTAACTGCAGGAGTCTGGAGGCTTGTGGCTACAGGATGAGAGTTTGGTGCAGCAGGCTTTAGAGCCCTTATCTCACTCAAAAGCCCTTTATAAAAAGGAAGCTGGGCCAGACCAGGTTGAGAAAACACAAGGCTTTCTGCAAAGGAAAGCAAAAGGTTAATACAGTCTGGATTGTCCATGGCAGAGGTCAGCAAACATAATAAGGTTTGATTTATTGAAGCAAAGTCACTGGTCTGGAGCTGGGACGAATGGGACCCAGTCTCGCCGAACTGAGCAGGAACAAGTCAAAGTCAAAGTCAAAGTCAACTTTATTGTCAGATCTGCAATATGTACAGTACAGGACATACACAGGACCAAAATTGCGTTTCTCTCAGTCCCTCGGTGCAACAGTAAACATCTAAACATTGAAACACTGAAACATATAATAATAGACATAAGCATAAAATAGTAAAACTAACACTGTCCTGAGTTTTTTGCATAGTGGTATAATGGTACGTCCTGACCAAACGCGTTTTCAACGGCAGGAACGTCCAGTTTTCATGCAAAGTCAATGGGGGACGCACCTCCAGCCACGTCTTGGCGTCGCGCGTCACGTGACGTGCGTGTTGAGCGTGCTGGAAAAGCGTTTTCCGTGCACGTGAACCCGCGTCAGCCTCCAAGCACGCGTTGAACATTGCTGAACGTTTTCGCCGTTCAAACGTTCAAACGCCGTTCAACTCTGGTTGATCAGGGAGAGTCGGGGGGGAGGAGAGAGGGGGACGCGGAAACGAGGGGGCGCGCGCACTATGTGACGTATTGGGACACAGAAAAAACCCGCGGAGTCATGGACTATGGAAGAGAAATCTGTGTGTTCGCGACAACTCCTTCACGACCAGTCAAGTCTGCTCTCTACAGAGACTGGCAGAGTGCAGTGAGGAACTCGTTGTACTGGTAAGCTCCTCCCACACCCCCCGCCGCCGCAGCTTCTCGTTCTGGTCAGGACACAACTGGGTCCAGTGCGTCCACTTGCGTGCGTGACGAGCCTTTTTGCCGTTGAAAACGCGTTTGGTCAGTACGTACCATTAGAGTATGAAAATTTACACCAACTCTAAAACTAAAACATTAAACATTTAATGAACATAATATTGTCCTGAGTTTTTGCATACTAGTATAAAAAAGAGTATAAAAAGTATAACTAAAATAAACTAAAGGTTTCTAGCATTGACATTTGCAAAGTGGCAAAGCAGCGTATGAGTCAATGTACACAGTATATGTATGAGGTAGTAGTTGATGTTGTTATAGAGGCAAAAAGTGGCATATGCAGTAAGGCACATTGGGCATCCCTAAATAAGACCTAAATAAGACCGTTCAGAGCACACTGTATATGTACCAGCAGTGGTGTAGATATTAGAGTAGTGTAAATAAATGTAAACAGTAGTAATTACATGTAAGCAGTAGTAATAAAAGTAAACAGTATTAATAAATGTAAACAGAGAATGTAAACAGTATTATGATTATAGGCAGTGATGTAATACAGACATTAGTGCAAGTATGAGAAGTAGTGCAAACTGTATGAGCACATGACCGAGAGTTTAGTGAAAACCCGTTTGATGACACAGAGTCTAGTGTTAAAATCTTTGTGTTGAGTGGTAATGTGTGAGAAAGTTTTAGTGTTAAGGCAGTTCAAATGGGAGGGGGGGCAGAGCAGGCAGAGTGTTTAGCATTCTGACTGCCTGATGAACAGAGCTGTCTCTCAGTCTGCTGGTTCGAGCCTGGAGACTCCTCAGTCTCCTCCCTGATGGCAACAGTCTGTACATGTCGGAGGTGTGGGGTCGAGCTTCGTCCTCACTGGAATCCTGGGAGGTGAGGCAACGGGGACCGTGCCCACAGTGACACTGGAGCTGAACACAGGGGACTCAGTCTCCGAACGGGAACCAATGGACGGACCGGAGGTGTGGTGGACCCTCTCCGGGTCTTGTTTTTGCCTCTCTTACGACGAGGTTGTGAGTGGACCACGGGGGCAAGCCAGAGTTCGTCCTCTGACTCTGCGTCCTCACCCGACGTCCACCCGGAGTAAGTCGGCACGTGAGCTGAGGAAAAACTAGACCTGGGTGTTGTGTGGCTACCTTTAGTCCTTCTTCTCTCCTCCTGCAGCAGGAGAGGTGAAGGCAGAACCTCCACGCCTGGCTGTACTCCGTCAGGTCCAGGACGGGTTTAGTCCAATAGGTACCACATCGGATGGTGGTTCTCCTCATCTTGAAGAAAACTCAAAAAACAGGTAAGCAAAAAACAAAAAAAACTCAGGAGAACCTGTCTGCTGGGCTCAGAAACTGGTCGGTTCGTACTGTTAGGGTCCAGGCTCAGGGACCGTGGAAAGAACCCATTTGCAGACAGGACTCAGGAGGCAAAGTACAAAAATAAATACTTTAATTGTTGAAACAGAAAAAAGGCTGACAATGGCAGCATAAACTTACATAACTCAGGGAACAGGACTAGGATGAACCCAAAACGATGACGAACCGACAAAGACAGGATTCACAGAGGAACTTAAATACACACAGGCAGGGCTTGGGACAAAGGTGAAAATAATCAGACTAATTGGAGCACAACACCAGGAAGGACCAGAGTGAACACTTGGGGAAGTAATAAATAACAGACCAGGGCAGGGGAACTAACTAAAACATGTAACATGAATAATTAAACTGGGGCCGAACAGGGAATTAAACTAAACAGGAATTAACTAATCTGGAGCAGGACAGGGAAATAAACTAAATCTGAAATAACTAAAATGGAGCAGGGTTGGTTGAAAGGAAAACACATGGAAAGTCCAGGAGAGGGAGCCAACCTCACAGTGGGAACAAAGAGCTGACTAAACAAACAGAACACAGAAACAAAAACAGAAAGCTTAGTAGGGCAAGACAAAGACACTAGACAACTGAGAGGAGACAAAGAACTAAATTAAACTCAAGAGAAGACTAAAAGAAACACAAACAGACGGAACATAGAAACACCAGACAACAGAAGACAGACCATGACAAGGACGGGTAGTGTGGATTTCTCCTCCTCTTTCTTTTATTACATTGTATGATCAGGTGGGCTTGGTAGTCCTGTTTTTGTTTTTCTTTATATTTGGAACTGGTGTTTTTGCAGGTAGATCGTGGTCTGAATGAGCTTTGATGGCCCTGTATAGGGTTGGCCTGGTCTGGCTGCGTTATTTTAAGCTTGGCCAGCTCATCTGATCCTTCTTTCAGTTGTCACTTTGTTTCTTGTTGTTCCTGGCCTGGGCACCAGAAGAAGGACGTTGGGCTCCAGACCTGAGATGACCTTGCCAGCGACTGAAGTCCTTAGTTTAGTTTAATAAAGTTTTTATTTAAACCTTTTTCTGTGTCCTGCATCCACTTTATATGTTTTAGTCCTAAGGGTCGTAACAACAGCCAACCAACCTCTTAGTTGCAGCCAGTTCAAACCTCCTATGATTTCTTCAGGGACTCCTGTGTCCTACTCTCTCAAGTCCTCCCAAGGATCTCTTCTCTCCTTTGTGGCTCGCCTGTGGATCAGCAGTGTCCCTTCAACTACAAGCCACCAAACAAATCAGATTGGGTCAACCTGCTCCTCTTTCCACCGACACTCACCTCAGCCTGGAATGTTGGAAACCAGTCATTGCACCTGTAAATAAGAGATCACTTACCTTTGGTACTTTGTAATTTTTTTTTCTATCCTTGACATGTGTTTTTGTCTTTCAGGTACACTTGCACCTACATCTGGACTTACCATTCTGTGTTTGTTGGTCTCTCCTTCCAGTCCTCTCAAACCAGCCGGTCAAAGCAGATGACCGCTTGTCCCGAGTCTGGTTCTGCTGGAGGTTTCTTCCTTTTAAAAGGGAGTTTTTCCTTTCCACTGTTGCAGTTGTGCTTGCTCAAGATGGGAGACTCTGACGAAGCCCAGATTCAACTTGTCTGCTGCCTTCTTAGATAGAGAACATAGGAAACTTATGCACAGTTTGCTGTGCACTATGCACAGACAACATCTAGTCATGATGAGCTACAAATGTCTCGTTCCTCAAGTCCAACCTCTCCTGAACCAGAGACACATCAGGATTGTCTTACCTGCTGAGGAGACAAAGAACTAGACTGATAATCAGAAGTCCAATGTTCTCTTTTCAGATTAAAGTAAATGTTCATGCTATTTATAAATCAAGGTCCGAGAGTGGATGAAGAGTGGAGAGGTCCAGAAGCCATGTTGTTGAAGTCAAGAGTGAAGTTTCCAGTCAGTGATGGGTTGGGTCCATGCCCTCTGCTGGTGGTTGTCCACTGGGTTTTCTGAATCTTCAGCAGGTAATGCCGGGAACCGACCAAACGCGTCGAAACGCCCCTGCCGTCCCCTTTTGGCCGCTTGTCACTGTTCACACTGAAGCCACTGAAGACACGTCTGATGATGCGCACTGGGAGGAGGCAGAGGAGGGGGTCTGGCTCCTTTTCCGCTCGGGTTGTTTGTGTCATGCACACCGGGCAGATAAAATCAGCTGCACGTGAGCTTCGTTACTACTTGAGTGGGTTTTCTACGAGCCGAACTGCAGCTCCAAAAGCCTTTGTTGAGATTAAAACTTTTTTTAATGTTTGGGGCGATCGTACGCTCGAGCGGACAGCAGCAACTGTAAAAATGCCAAGTTTCTTACCTGAGGCTGGTTTCTTCATGGAGGCTCGATAGGGTAAGTTTAAAAAGTCCAAAAAAGTCTGTTGTCGTTGCATCATCACATAGCAGAGTCTCTCCCGATTGGTTGCTGCGACGCGTCGAGCCGCCAAAGGTCAACTAGGCGAACTTTGGCGGCTCGATGCTGCTCGACGCTTCGGCTGCGTCGTGTGTGCGGAAATAAACTGCCACGCGCAACTGCGCGCCGCTTCAAACACTCAAAATGCGCCGCTTCACGATTCGACATGCCTCGACGCGTCTCCACATAGACTTTCAATGTAAACCGTCCGCTTCCGCTGCCCGAAACGCATTTGGTCGGTACCCGGCATAAGACACTTCTCATGTTGTCTCTGGTTCAAGAGTGGCTTGACTTCAGGAATAAGACATTTGTAGCCCGTGTTTAGGAGTAATCTGTGCATAGTATTTAGTGTGCATTATTTCCAACATGGAACTTGATCACAGTATTACATTTTCTGAAACAAAGGTCTGGGTTTTCATGATCTGTAAGCCATAATCAAAATGACAAGAAATAAAGGCTTGGAATAGTTCACTGTATATGTAATGAATCTATAAGAGTTTCACTTTTTGAAGTGACAAATAAAAAATATCAAATTGTTCAATAAGCTCATTTGTTTGTGATGTACAGTACATTTATATCAAAAGAAGTGACAGTGAGACACCTCTCCAATGCCAGAACTGAACTCCGAGACTGGAGGTCTTTTCAGATGCTTATCCACCTCATTAGGAAGTTTTGAAAGCAATGAAGCGTATAAAGAAGGGGAAGGCGGTGGGACCAGATGAAATACCAGAGATATAAAAATGTTTAGCAGAGATGACAGTGAGTGTTTTGACTCAACTATTCAATAGCATTTTTTATGTAGTTTAGAGTTGACTAACTGTGGAGGACATCTTTTCTTGGACTGAGTCCAAAATGCAATAAGTTGGAAATGTAGAACCAATGTTTACTTTGACAGTTTAAGATCAGGGATAATGAGATATTTTGCCAACAGATTACACAGTCAGTTCTTGCCAAAGTTTAAACTAAAAATATAGCAAAATGTGTATGACAGGAGTGGGATTTTGGATTTGTGCATGACACAAAAGACCAGGAATGGTTAAAATTATTTATTAAATTGCCGCTGGTGGAGGTCTGGTTCCGGGCACAGGTCCAATCTGCAGAGACGGATGTATTAGTGAACTTGGTTGGATTGTGAAGTTTCTGGGAGTAATAATGAAGATGACAATCACTAACATTCAGTCAAGAGCAAGGTGTAATCCTTTAGTTGTTTGCAGAAGGTGATGTCAGGGCTGTGAGCAGCAAGACAGAGAACTGGTTTGGGGGTTGTCCAGGGACAAAGTCCAGAAAGGCAGACTTGGGTCAAGAACTGTTGGTCAGAGAGTAGAATCCAAATCCAGAGGATGATCCAAAAGGTAGAGTCATGATAATCATAAGATGGGTCTATACCATGGTCAGATGTCAGAATACAGAACAGGCAAGGGCGAGGAAATCAGGAGACAAAGTCAACTTCATTGTCAAAACTGCAATATGTACAGGACATACACAGGATTGAAATTGCATTTCTCTAAGTCCCAGTCCCAGTCCCAGTCTCTGAGTCCTCAGGCAGGTGTGGGGTCAAACCAATAGAGACAGACAAGGCTATAGCACAGTGGCGGCTGCTGTTTTTTTTTCATGGGGGGGGCGCACCATCTAATGGTCAATAAAGCACATAAAAAGTCTAAAAAAGATAAGTCTGGTCCTCTGGACATTCAAAAAACAAAACCAAACAAAGCAAAAAAATTGTAGAAATGTGGATCAAACTGGTTGATCTACTGTGAGAGGGTGCTATTTATAAGACTGAGCTGAATACAGCATCTCAGACTGAAGAAGTCTTGACTTGGGATTAAAAAATGATGTACTTGTTCAACCTCTACTCATACAGCATCTCAGACTGAAGAAGTCTTGACTTCTTCAGTCTGAGATGCTGTATTCAGCTCAGTCTTATAAATAGCACCCTCTCAGTGGAGCAACCAGTTTGATCCACATTTCTACAATTTTTTGCTTTGTTTTGTTTTGTTTTTTGAATGTCCAGAGGACCAGACTTAGCTTTTTTAGATTTTTCTACCTGGATTATTGAGCTTGCATCAGGGCACATAACAGAAGCTGACCAAATGTCTTTACCATACCAGCTTTAATTATAGAGCACTTTAAACAACTACAGGATCAAAGTGCTGTACACACAACAAAACAATCATAGTCAGGTAATAAAAAACGATTAAAAGTCACATAATAAAAGTTTAGCAATCATACAATCAGATAATACAAGCGACTAAAATGATTAAAAGTCAACATCTCAGATGGTGTTTTAATTTTACAATTAAAACAGATAAAAATAAAAGAGTAAAATGCATCTAGTGCCACTAAAACATAATAAAGTTAACACAACAACAATAAAATCTGCTCAAAATTTGTTCTCAGACTCTGCTTGGATCAAATGCCAAGGAATACAGATGAGTCTGTACCTGAGTGTACAGGTCTGTAACTGAGTACTTCCTGAGTAACTGGGTACTAGACTTTTTGACAGACAGACCACAGTCAGTGAGGATCCACAACTTATCTTCCTCCACCATCACCCACAGCACTGGCTCTCCTCAAGGATGTGTGTTGAGCCCTCTCCTGTTCACTCTGCTAACATATGATTGTGCAGCCACCCATCCAGGCTGTCACATTGTAAAGTTTGCAGATGATACAGTGGTGGTGGGATGCATCACAAACAATGATGAGTCCAGCTACAGGCAGGAGGTGGAACACCTGGAGAGCTGGTGCAAAGAGAATAACCTTCACATTAATGTGAAGAAGACAAAGGAGATGATTGTGGACTTCAGAAGGAACAAACACACCCACACCCCACTGAACATAAGAGGATCTGCGGTGGAAGTGGTCTCCAGCTACAAGTACTTGGGTGTACACATGAATGATAACCTCAGCTGGAGCAACAACACCACCAGCCTGATCAAGAAAGTCATCAGAGACTCTACTTCCTCAGACGGCTGAGACGAGCTGGTCTGAGTAGCTCAGACCTCACCTCCTTCTACAGTTGTGCAGTGGAGAGCAAATAAATAGAATCAATCTCTTTTTTTAGTACCGGTTCTCTTAAATATTCCTAATATTAAAGGTCCTGACTCCTAATGCACCTTAGCATATACAGTATAGCATTTCACCATATAAATGTACCTTAAATGTTTCAATGTTAATAAGAGCTAGTAACTTGCAAGAGGTTTTGTTTTCATTCTCCAGATCAATACAGTCAGTGTTAAGAAATAGTAAAACACCACAAGTAAGTATTTAGTATATAAAATTATTAATGTCTGATCATTTTTATAAGCAAATTAAAATAAATGTAGCCATCAGAGTCCACTCCATACTGTACAATAACATGCACTGGCATGCTAACTCCACAAAGAACAAAACCAACTCACTCACCAGTTGCCACTTTTAGAAACAGTCAGCTGAAGGCTTTTATCACAAACAGAGCCACCATAAAGTGGAGAGGATATCAGTCAGGAATGGTAATATAATATCAGCATTAGATAAAGGCATTAGCATGTTAGCTAACAAACGAACCAGTTGCCACATTTAGATTAACAGTCAGCTGGAGGCTTTTTTCACAAACAGCCATAAATTGAGAGGCATATCAGTCAGAAATGCAAATAGACATTAGTTAAAGGGCTTTAAAACTTACCTGAGCAAGCCTGCTTGAGTCACTGACGCACGGCAAATTTTCCAGACAAAAAATAAATAAATAAATAAACGCCGGAAACACGTGATCGGTAGGCAGAGCTCACGTTAGACTGTCCAGGGCGGTCAAAACTGCGCCCAGCATCTACCCATTGTTTTGTAAGGTGGCGGGATCAGTACGCATGCGCCAGCTATAATTAGAGTCAATGGATCAGATAAGAGCGCCTCAAAACAGGAAGTACGTCACGAATCAGAAAACGTTTTTTGAAACAAACAATATATGATGATTTTTTTAAATTGAGTGAATAAATTGATTGATTGATTAATTGATTGATTGATTGATTGATATATATAACTCATCATTACTCATAAACTATTTATCCTGCACAACTAAAAACATATATGAATATATTTCGAAATATTTTTATTTTATTTCATTTTTGTAAAAAAAAAATTTAAGTCTTCAAATGGTGAAGAGCTACAGAGGTTCCAGATGGGCGGCGCCCTGGCGCCCTCTAGTGGCGGGCCGCCCCTGCTATAGCATGAACGCTGGACAGCTACTAACTCAAGGAATATGATAATCTGGCAACAAGGAAGTGAGGGACAGGAGCTTAAGTAGTGTGCTGAACAGGTGCATGGAATAAGAGCTGATTACTCTGAAGGAGCAGTGTGGGCATGGTGAGAGGTGGCAGGAGCAGAGCATGAAGCAGGATAAGGATAAGCAGGGGCAGCCGTGGCGTAGTGGTAATGGCAGTTGTCCCCCGATCGGAAGGTTGGAGGTTCGAATCCTGGTTCCCCACACCATGTGTCGTTGTGTCCCTGGGCAAGACACTTAACCCCGAGTTGCTCCCGGTAGGACTGGATGGCACCTTGCATGGCAGTCTGCCGCTACCGGTGTATGAATGTGTGTATGAATGGGTGGATGGTTGGTATTGTAAAGCGCTTTGGGGCCCCTCATAGGGGGCTGGAAAGCGCTATATAAATAAGCTCAATTTATCATAAATAAATAAGTTCCATAAGAAAACATGAAGAGTGATCTGAGGCAGGTGGGGGCACAAACGTGACAGTGTAGTCCTTAAAATATGTGTTGGAGATGGTGCTCAGCTACCGTATTTTCGCCGTACACATCGCACTGCCCTTTAAGTCGCATCAGTCTATATTTGTCTAATAAAGTGGAAACATCCATCATTATGTCGCTTCGCCATATACATCGCATCTATAATGCGTCACCACTGACGTGTCGCGTTTGTTACGCGTAACTGCCAACAACCCGGAAATGTGTTGTACCAAAAACCGATGGGCTGCCAAATGGCCGCGGGAGCGTGCACTGGAGGACTTTAACAAGGATTAAACTAGATTAACACTTAAAGGGGACCAAAGATGCAAAATTCACTTTTTAATGTTTTTTTTACTCAACGTTGGTTATGTACTTCTCAAAAAAACAGACCTAGGGCCAAAAAAATGCACCCAGGGGTATATTTACTCTAAATATATTTATTTTTCAGTGATATAAATGTCTCGTTTTCAAATCCTAGCGCTTGTGACGTCCCAAGTGCCAGGACAACCCACCCCAACCTGAGTCCAGCCCCTCACCTAGCAACCCCTGGTGATGCTCCACCCACTTCAGTATAAAAGACGTCACGGTTGTTTTTCCTGAGTTCATCTCAGAGTTCGATGTTTCGTTGTTGTTAAAATGCAGTACCGCTAATAACTAATTATCTATCAGTAAAAACAAAAAAACTTATTTACGGGCTCTTAAATCAACCGGACGACTGCTCACGGACCATATCCGTTCAGCGCCGGATGTGGTCCGTGAAAAAAAGCGGTCCCCGCTAGAGAGAGCGTGTATAGCAGTTAGCAGCCAGTGTGTTACTCTGCAGCCTTATTGCTTGTTTTCGAAGAGTCAGACGAAGAGTTTTTAACATGGAGGGTGAACTTATGGATGTTTCTCAGCGGCCTACGTGACGCGTCAGCGCCTCATTTGCTGTGGCGGTTCTGGACACGGGCCCACACGGGCCGGTGCCCGTGTATCACGGAGCCTGGCCCTCCCTCTGGCCCGCCCTCTGAGCAAGAAGCGGAAACCATCCGATACCAGCATAATTTAGTATCAGATTTTTGATCCAACCTGCCGATATTTTCTGATCCATGATGCACGTTGGCTTCAAACTATGGAATGGATTTCCTGAACGGAGGCGTGTCTCATGAACCCAGAGTAACAAGACCCGCCTCACATTCAGGAAATCCATGTCACAGTTTGCAGCCAGCTACAAGCGTGAGGACAACTGAGTACAGTACTCTGTTGGGTTTGTTGTGGCATCGTTTTGAAAAAGCGGGTCGTTTGTTTATGGATTTTTTACATGGAGCTGGTCACAATTGGTTATGGATATGTTTACATGGAGCTGGTCACAATTGGTTATGGATATGTTTACATGGAGCTGGACACTTGTTTCTGTCGCAAGTTCTGACAACACTGGGTGAGTAGTAGCAGCTAGCAGGTAGCCGACTTTTCATCGTAACAAAGTAACATGTGTCCGCTGTGTGGAAGTATTTAAACACCGCAAGACAACAACGTTCAATGTCTGCAGAGCCATAGCGCCACATTAAACCGCGGTCAAGTTAGTTTTATGTTGGACATTCGAGCTCAGGGGCTTCAGCGGTGTGTTTTTCTTTTTCATGCCGGGGATGTGCGCTCTGATTGCGGGCAGCTGCTGTCAGCTTCCCCCTGGAGCTCCGTGGCTGCGCATCATATCATAACAGCTACAATATAAAGCCATGTAAACACTAAAAACAGGAACATGTCTGTGTTGGTTTATGCCATGAACTTAGCAGATGTAAAGCCATTTAATATTTTATTTAATTTATTTATTCATTCATTTAAAAGAGACAAAATAAAACAAATTCATCAAAAATAAAACATTGAATGAAAAGAGTGCAGAAAGAAGAAAAAAATCTTATATCACCCCATTATTTAAAAGAATATATAAAATAACTTTAAACAAACAATCACTTAACTCCATATCTGTAAAATTAACTGAATTATAACCATTTTTGAGTTGGCTTATTTCAATTGCCTGCTGCAGCCATCTTCAATTCAATTGTATTCAAAAGTTAATCATCAGTAAAGAAACATCCGTTTATTATTTCTTGAAAGATTTTTCAAAATCTGTCCAGAGGGTCATGAGATATTTTGCTAACAGACCAACACCATTGATTCTAAATAAATAACGCTATAATTTTAAAGAAAGATCTTAT
The DNA here is from genome assembly GCA_038048925.1 of Garcialebias charrua. NCBI lineage: Eukaryota > Metazoa > Chordata > Actinopteri > Cyprinodontiformes > Rivulidae > Garcialebias > Garcialebias charrua. Next base: position 15,000 of record JBBPBX010012070.1, on the reverse strand, counting down.
GCATTCTAAAAGTCCTTTGCTTATGCTTTGGGAATGAGTCTCAGCTACTACCACACCAAATTTTATCTCAATTTTTTGTCAAATTGACTGAGTTGTAGTCAATTTTGTGTTGTTCAGTTAGCTGTGGCAGCCATTTTGAATTGGATGTACTTTAAAAGTCAACCAGTCGTAGAGAGCCATTCAGTGATTATTTCTTGAAAGTTTAATCAAAATCTGTTCAGTTGTTCATAAGATATTTTGCTAACAGACAGATGCAGAATACAAACATAATTTGATAATTTCTGGCAAACCGATCAACAAATGAGTCACTCATTTGTTGATCGGTTTGCCAGAAATCATGATGCCAGAAATCATGAAATTCTGCGATTTTGTATTCATCAAAATCGCAGAATACAGTTGCTGTGATAGTAGGGCAGCCAATGTTGTTACCTGTATATAATTTTGGACTGAGAAACTGAACCAAGACTTCACCTAACAGTTATTTTCATTATCATTTTATTTGCTTATTAATATATTTTATTCAGTCAATACAAATACTGTGTAAAATGTTTTATATTTTTCTCATTTGATTTTTTAAACTATTTTCTTTGGTTACAATGGTTAATCACTGCTTTAAAAAAATAAGAGTCAAGTAAGATTTCGAATCTGTCTTTTTCTCCGAGATGAACGTGCCCCTCTGACAAAACCTCTGGCCCCAGCTTGGCCCCACCAGTACAACTGGTCTAGAACCGCCACTGCTCATTTGCCCTGCCCAAAATGGCGTCTTTCTCTGGGTCTGACTCAGGGTCCCCTTTGGAGGGCGGAGTTAATGTAAACAGATTTTTGAAGGGCGTGGCCTTATCATAAACAGCTAGTTCAGAACGGAAGTCAGAAAAGGCAGAACTATAAAGGGGATCCGCTCATTCTCAATCAGTTCATCTGGACAATTTCTTTTTAGTAGAAACGTTTCACCCTCACTCCAGAGGGCTTCGTCAGTCAGAGCAGTCCAAAGCATAAAGGGGATATTTTATTATCTAAGAATTATTTTGTGCATTAAATTGAATGAACATGGACTGGATAGCTCACAGACATACCATAAAAAATGATAGGACCAATAATTGGTCCCCTTTAAAAACAATTATTTATTAGCTCAAATTTATAGTAAATCTGTGTCTCGGTCTAACGTTTGCTTAATAAATGCACTTTGATGGTCAAATCAGCTGTATTTAAAAAATAGTTTTGATGCTCCATGAACGTTCAGAGAGGAAAGAGAGGAGGAACGAGGCTCGTTTCTCTAAAATTCAACAAGAAAAGCACCCAAAGAAGTATTTGTTTACTCGAAATTATAGCAAAAGTGTGTCTCAGTCTAACATTTGCTTAATAAATGCACTTTAATGGTCAAATTAGCCGCATTTTGCCAGGGTGGTGCAGCTGGATCGACGGTTCCAAGCAGAGAGCAGGGTGGGGCGCCTATGGCAGAACGATTGAAACATTAAAAGCTGGTGAAGATTCTCAGTCATCCAGGACATGGTAAATTCTAAAAAGTGCAAGAAAAAAACACACCAAAGTATAATAACTAAAGGTTCTGTCTTGAACTTTTTTGAATTTGTCATTTATAGCTCAGTTATCCTGTTACATGATACAACAGCCAACCGCATGCCACACAACTATTATTACTCTGCTGCTGTCAAGTGGCTGAAAGTGGTACTGCTCTTTTTTTCTCTCCTTTCAGTCAGAATGAATGGGAACGGTTATATCTCAGCCCAAAAATGGTTTATAAATAGGGAAAAAAATTCATAAATATGTCGCTTCGGCCTATAAGTCGTAGGGCATGTATATTATGCAAAAAACTGCGACTTATAGGCCGAAGAATACAGTAATACCAGACAAAATTTTAGCTTAGTAGCTGTCACAATGAGCCACAGACATTATTCTGTTTTATAAAATCAGTTGGCTACAGCAGCCATCTTTAACTGATTTGACGTCAAAATTTGATCAGTTGTAAATGTATGTCCATTGATTACTTTTTGAACATCTCATTCAGATCAAAAAAGGCGTTCAATACAAGATCAACTGGACTTTATTTGTAACAGAAGACGTTTCGCTCATCATCCGATAAGCTTTCTCAAATCTTTGGAGACTGTGAGAGGGAGAGGGAAGTTATAAGCAAGCTGGAACCTCTGATGCACACCAAACTAGGTAAATTGGAAGCTAACACACACTACGGTTAAGGTGTGATCTGTCAATTTACATGTATGTGTTACCTCAGCTTGCAACCAGCATATGTTGGTGCGTGACTCCTGTTTGAAAATCCACGTGCACACAGTCTGGTTCTGTCAGATTTCAACTTTTTAAAACTTATGGTTGCGGACCTGCAGCTGTTTTCCCAGACGCATCCCACCTGATGAGAACAGAGGAGCCTCACTTGTGAATTAGACTAACAAAGACTTTGACAGGTCCTTGGTATCAATGTGTGAAGTGTGGTTTTCGTCAATTTACATACAGTAGGATGTGTGTGTGTTTTTCTGTAATCTCTGCTTTCACACACTGAACTTTGAATGGGTCACAGGCACGTGTTATCCCAAATATGTGTGTGTGTGCTTCCAATTTACCTAGTTTGGTGTGCATCAGAGGTTCCAGCTTGCTTATAACTTCCCTCTCCCTCTCACAGTCTCCAAAGAATTGAGAAAGCTCATCGGATGATGAGCGAAACGTCTTCTGTTACAAATAAAGTCCAGTTGATCTTGTATTGAACACCTTTTTTGATTTATCATGTCCTGGATGACTGAGAATCTTCACCAGCATATCTCATTCAGATCCATCCAGTGGTTCGCACGCACGCACGCACGCAAGCACGCACGCACGTACGCACGCACGCACGCACACACACACACACACACACACAAATGTACCATAGGCTAAATTACTCATCACCACCTTTAATTGGTGGGCAGTAATGATCTTCACGTGCCATTCAAATTGTCACCCATCAAACTTTCTATATCAGTTTTCCAAATACTGTAGAAAGGAGAAACAAGTTTTGAGTTGCCAAAACCACTGCTCATAAAGACAATAATCCAGAAAGTCTGTGCAAACAACATAAATTCATTCCACTCTTGTTGCTGAGAGGAGTAGAACCTCGGTCAGCACTGGGCAGAGAGCGAGACCTTTTATTGTATTTTCAGTGTATAATTGGCCGTTTGATGGTCCAATCAATGAATGTTGTCATCGTTCACTTCATCTGTTCTCTGACTGAGTTTAATTGACTTCTATCAGGGGCTCTGAGACGTTCCGGCCGGTGCTGCCATCTGCTGTGTTTTCGTTTGTGTATGTGGTTCTGGTCAGTGAGGTCATGACCTGGTCGTTGGGACAGTAAGCTCTGTCCTCAAGGAGCTTCTTTACTCTTGCTGTCTAATAAAGGTCAGACACAGGAAACACGTGGACGGTCTTACCTTTAGACGTCTAAACTGCAGCTGTCAGACTTTTTCATATCAGTAACAGATGAAGTCAACCAGAACCACGATGTGCCGAAGACAAGTTCATGTTTACTTGTTGGGCAAGTGAAGGTTAAATTAAAATGGCTCCATCTCACTTTCCAGTTGTTATATCCAGTTACATTTATTCTTTTATATGATGCATGGATAAACTCATAATTTATTTAGGAATTTCATCCAGATTTTTCAAGTAATGTGAAAGTTGCTGTCACACCTTTATTATTTTCCCATGTGTGCTTGTCCATACAGAAAAAAATGAAGCACGTTTTGTGAAACATCAAGTCCTCTGGTATATATGACATATCCATCCATCATATTTACCCGCTTCTTCCTTTCCAGATCATGGGGGTCATTGGTGCCCATGTCCAGCCATCACTATGTGAGAGGTGGAGGACACTCAGGACAGGTCTCCAGTCCATCACATGGACACCTAGATAAGTTTCTCCATCCCAGAGACACCTGGACAGATCTCCAGTCCATCACAGAGACACCTGAACAGGTCTCCAGTCCATCACAGAGACACCTGAACAGGTCTCCAGTCCATCACATGGACACCTAGATAAGTTTCTCCATCCCAGAGACACCTGGACAGATCTCCAGTCCATCCCAGAGACACCTGGACATGTCTCCAGTCCATCACAGAGACACCTAGATAAGTTTCTCCATCCCAGAGACACCTGGACATGTCTCCAGTCCATCACATGGACACCTAGATAAGTTTCTCCATCCCAGAGACACCTGGACATGTCTCCAGTCCATCACAGAGACATTTGGACATATCTCCAGTCCACCACAGAGACACCTGGACATGTCTCCAGTCCATCACATGGACACCTAGATAAGTTTCTCCATCCCAGAGACACCTGGACATGTCTCCAGTCCATCACAGAGACATTTGGACATATCTCCAGTCCATCACAGGGATACATGGACAGGTCTCCAGTCCATCATACGAATACATGGACAGGTCTCCAGTCCATCACAGGGATACATGGACAGGTCTCCAGTCCATCATACGAATACATGGACAGGTCTCCAGTCCATCACAGGGATACATGGACAGGTCTCCAGTCCATTACAGGGATACATGGACAGGTCTCCAGTCCATCCCAGAGACACCTGGACATGTCTCCAGTCCATCACAGAGACATTTGGACATATCTCCAGTCCACCACAGAGACACCTGGACAGGTCTCCAGTCCATCACAGGGATACATGGACAGATCTCCAGTCCATCACAGGAACATATAGAGACAAACAAGAAAAACAAAATTTCCTCTCTCACTCTCAACTACAATTTAGTGATACAAATCAGCCTAACATTCAATTCAATTAAATTCAGTTTATTTATACAGCCCCAAATCACAACAAAGTTGCCTCAGGGCACTTTACAGGAGCATTCACATACATAGATTAAAGCTCTCTATCTAATGAAGCCAGAAGACAAGTTGACTCTTTACTTCATCACGTCCCCCATCCTGAGCAAGCACAAAGGAGAGAGTGGAAAGGGAAAAACTTCCTATTAATAAGAAGAAACCTCCAGCAGAACCAGACTCAGGACAAGCAGAATCTACTTTGTACTTCAACCAGCTGGGTTTGAGAGGACAGAAAGGAGAGACAAATGAACACAGAATGTCAGGTCCAGATTTAGGTGCAGGTGTACCTGAACGACAAAAACACGTCAAGGATTAAAAAAAATAATAATAATGAAAGAATCGATCTTGGATATCCAATCCCAGAGCATGCGGGAAAACCTTGTCTTCTCTGGAATCCCGGAGCGAGCGGAGGAAGACGCTGAGGCCTCGGTCCGTGACTTCATTCAGAACCAGCTGAAGTTGCAGAGTGACGCGGTAAATTCCATCACTTTTCACCGAGTTCACCGCCTTGGAGGTAAGAAACCTGGAAGCAATGGGCCGTGGCCGGTTATAGCCAAATTTGAACATTTTAAACAAAAAGAACAGGTCAACAGCCGAGGTAGGGAACTGCATGACACGAACTTCAGTATGGATGACCAATTTCCTGCAGAAATTCTGAGTAGAAGGCGCGTTCTGTTCCCAATTAGGAAGAAAAATAGAAACGAAGGCAGAAGAGTTACAATATCGGTAGATAAACTTTACATCAATGGTCAGCTGTTTAGAGATCCAGAAGTTACATCTTGGCTATATTAGTTGTATCAATAAGGTCAGTATAACTCTCGTTTGCTATTATTACTTAATATTATTAACTACTTTGTATAATACATATTAATATTACTTACCAGTGGGTTCAAACATTGAACAGCAGCTCATGACAAGAACAAACTTTATGCAATAACATTAAGATTTCAGATCTACCATTTATTAGCATAAATATAAAAAGACATTCAACCTTTATTTAGTCAGGTAAATCTTTTGAACCTCATGGGCTCATTTACGAAAGCGACCTGCTAAAACTAAAGAACAATGAACAGCAGTGATAGAATTTCATTAAACAATAAACAAACAAACAATAAACAATAGAAAACAAAAAGAGAGAAAAAAACAAAAGATTTTTTTTTCTTCTTTTTTTAACAAAGTATCAAAAAACTAGCAAAACATTATAAGGTAGACGTATAAAATCAAAGACAGGAACAAATCTGCATTGGTTTTTGCCAGGATTCCAACAGATTCTGAAAACCATTTAGAGAAGTCAAGGTCGAGAGACATGTTTGCTTTAAAAGCATCAGTATTAGCTCATCTCTGATAGCATGGTGGGAGTATCTGAAAATGACTTCAAAGTCTTCACTACTCCCATGCAGACAAACACCCATCTGGAACAATCCTGACATCCTGCTACAAAATAATGTTAAATTTCCCAGTTGGAGAGTTAAAGGAATTGAACATCTAGAACTGAACACATATTTGAAGGTGTAGACTTTATTCCATTTAATAAATTAATAATACTATATGACATTGGCAATAAATACTTCTTAGAATATCAACAAATTAAGTCTATCATCCATCCATCCATTTTCTTCCGCTTATCCGGGGTCGTGTTGCGGGGGTAGCAGCCTAAGTAGGGAGGCCCAGACTTCCCTCTCCCCAGCCACTTGGAGCAGCTCCTCTGGGGGAATCCCAAGGCGTTCCCAGGCCAGCCGAGAAACATAGTCCCTCCAGCATGTCCTGGGTCTTCCTCTGGGTCTCCTCCCGGTGGGACATGCCCGGAACACCTCACCAGGGAGGCGTCCAGGAGGCATCCTAACCAGATGCCCGAGCCACCTCAACTGGCTCCTCTCGATGTGGAGAAGCAGCGGCTCTACTCCGAGTCCCTCCCGGATGACTGAGCTTCTCACCCTATCTCTAAGGGAGAGTCCAGACACCCTACGGAGAAAACTCATTTCAGCCGCTTGTATCCGAGATCTCGTTCTTTCGGTCTAATTTCTCTGTACGCTCAGTGTAGGGAGCAAGCTCACCTCTGATCGAGCGTTGCGACAACAGAGAAGTCCCACGAAGTTCATGTTTTAAGCGAGGTGAAGGGCAATAAGAGATCGATGGATGGGCGTCAGCGGCTTAAGTACCCAGAGGGAGGGGCCTCTGGCGCGACGCTGACACCCCTGGCATAAAGGCGTGATTGTATTCCTTCAGGTAAACTACGTGGGTGCAATTTCCCATAGTGATATGTTGCACCGAGTGACAAGACTGATAAGGGAACCATACTCTTGAATTCGAAATATAAAAATAATCTTAGCATTATTTAATATAAAAATCTTCTGTTAGATCATATTAGTCTTGAAACAGCATCTACCGACACATCGGATCAATCTCTCTGGCATACTTTGATCGGCTCCATCACATAATGAGGGTGGAGGGTTCAGGATCTGGCCTTGTGGGGCATTGGGGTTGATGTGGGAAGTGTTGGTGCTTGGGGCACAAAGGGGGGTTGTCGGGAGCTAGGCTTTTGGGGGTACCTAGGTAGGGAGGCCCTGCTTTCACCCTGGGGAGGTCCTTGGCGGTTCTGGGGGGTGTCTGATGGTGGGTGCTTGCGAGCTCTTAGGTGGTCTGTGGCGGCGGTCATGGGTCACCGATTCGGTGGCCTGGCTGTACTGGGGTGGGTTCAGGGTGGGCGCGAGGGGCTTGGGGTTCTGGGGGCGTGTCACCCCCCGGGCGTGGGCCTGGTGGGGCTCGGGGATCTTGGACTCTGGCGGGTGGGTTGCCTGGCTCTGGGCCAGCTTGCGCTCTGGTGCCTGGCTCTGGGCGGGGGCCTTTGGCTCGCTGGTGTCATTATTGTCTGGTGTCTCTGTGTTGTCCCTGCTTGTGTCTCAGCTTGCAGAATCTGATAGCTGGTGGGTTGTGGGTTCATGGGCTGGGGGGTTGGGTGTCTAGGGGCGTGATATGTGGCCTGTAGGAGGGGGTAGGTTGACCCAGCCTGGATGTCTAGTGTGCTATGTGTTCTGAGATGTGTCTGTAAGAGGGGTGGGTGCAATATTTCTTCTGGGGTGGGGACTGGGTGGATGGACTTGGTGGCGGCCCGGGGTTGTTCGTGGCTGTTCTATGATATTTCAGATCAACCCAAATGGTTAATGTTTTATCATAGTTTAAATCATTTCTCAGGTTAGTGAAAGGTAGGCACACTTGTTTAGAAAAACTCACACAAGACTTAATTAAAAATAATGATAATTTATTAAAGAAGTCTGTGACAGGAAAAGGAAAAAGTAAAAACATACAAGTAAAACATACAAACAGTTTTCCTGCTAGAAATAATGTGTCATTTCAATCCGCCACAGTACTAACAACACACACAAACTTAGGCATTGACAAATTACAGTATTTTATCACCTTTGACACTTGAACAGGGGAGCCGCACTGTTCGGCGAGAGATAGTCATCAATGCTCACCGGGCATTGATCAGACCCACGGTAGACTCCAACGTTTCTGTCTGAGTGGCCTCATCTTATACTTTGAGGTGTATGTGTGCATGTGTTGGGTGTGTGTGTCTTTGTGCAAATACTATGACTTCACCTCATCTTGGGTAACACATGTTTTTGAAGTGTGAGTCGGTGCCTTGCACGGGTGAGGGATAACATTTTTTATTTGACTAGCCTGTTGCAACTTTTGCCAAGAAAGCTACAGTCATATGTGAGAAAGAGCAGGGCCCTTGCTTATCTCATAGCCAATGCCTTCAAAGCAAAAACTGCCTCACTAAAAAGTCAGCCTGACACTAAACTAAAATGTTTTCTCTCACAAGTGTTGCATTAAGCATTAACTCTTAACATAAAAATTGATAAACATTTAGTCAGAAAAGCATTAATAAAACTCTTAATTTATCCCATCCTCTGATTTCCTGACTAATTTTGAAAAATTTCCCCTGACACCTCATGGGACATCCCCCAATACCTGGCCATCCACCTTTCTATTTCTGTACAAACCAAATCAAGAAAAGAGACCCCATCACCTTTGTGACGAGTCACATTATATACTCTGTACCCATTAACCCAATAATCAAACACTACTGTATCTGGTTGCACAGTTAAATCAAATACAATAGTAATTCGTTCAGTACCAGACCAATGGTCTCTCATTATAACTTCAATCTTCATCCTAAGGCGTGTTATAAACCAATCAACTCACATGGTCTTTTACTCGGTTTAATAAAAAGAAAATAAAACAAGTGTACCATTTACACAAAGCAAGGCACTAAAAACAAGCAAAGGAGGGACACTGCATACCCTTGCTCTATTAGTTTAAACCATATGTAAAAACCTTATGTAAAAACCTTCTCCTGTTCAACACATGTGAACGCCTTGAAATCAAACAGCCAGACTTAGAAACCCAATCATAAGTTTCGGCACTGAAGGACCCGTTTTGTTGTGCACCAGAAGGGGTCCAGAGTGACTGCAAAGCAGAATTGCCAATTAATCAATCAATAAGTCTTGTTGTCCCCACTCCCACAAGCATACAACACATTCATCCTTTAAAAAGGCACCTAATTGTGTTTTAAGGACGATTTTACTGTCCAGATAAAACCTATTCCTGTTTGCAGCACATATCTGTACATGTGCATGTCATCTCAAATTAATCATCATTTAGTCTTAAAAACAAATCACATTTCATCATTTCAGATTCCATCACTTCAGGTAAAATAAAATAAAAATAAAAAAAAACTCAATGAACATCAGAAATGTTCACCACTCAAGGTCCTTCATGGCTCCACCCTCTGGAACAGCTTGCTGACATGTAACACCTGCAATTTTACATGCAGTTTTATTCGAAGCACGTGAAAGATTGGCAAGCACTCCTTTCAGCCGTCCTTTTTAAAAAAAATCTTCTTGCTAAACAGACCTTAAAGGTCGATATCGATGCACAAGGTCGTTGCACTGGAACGTTACACCCGTTGTACACCTCTGCCCACACTCGTCACCAGCAGGATCGACCCACAGGACACTTGAAGCCATCCTGTATTCTCAACTTGTGGCAAAGACCCCAACTGTCCTCATCAGGACACGTCTCGTTTTTTCAGAGGTGTGGTCATCAGCAGTAGCACCACAGCACAGATGAGCATGAACACCCATCCTCAGGTGCTCTGGATACCCAGCAGCTCGTTGCACCGATGAAGTGATGACCCAGCACGACAAGCCACCACCCTTCAGGAGCTTTCCTCCCCGTCGTCCTTTGCGCGTCCTCAGAGACAGGACACAAGCTGTAACACAGAACATGCTTTTGATAGAACGACAAGGATTAGTGATCTCTTAAACAAAAGGTTCATTCTTTAAACTTTGAAAAGGAAATAAAAACTTGGAAACCTTCTTTCTTTTTAAAATAAGCATGAAAACCAGCACTTTTTCTTTTTTTTATTATTAGAGCTGCTTTCTCTCAGCTCCTTCTGAACCCCCTCTCTCAACAACACAAACGGTACACCCTTTCCTCTCAGAGCTGACGTTTCCTCCCTGTTTTGGAAATAAGGCAGACGCTTGTGATGTTTCTCTGCACGCTCAATAACCCTGCTGGTTTGTAGCAGACGTTGCTTTATTGTTTAAGCTGCACAAATACACTTAACAGGCTGCAGGATCCTCCATTGCTCCGTTCTTTGCACTCTCTACTTTTACACACGAACCTGCGCGCCTACATCACGCTCTCTCTCGCGGTGCGTTCACTGGCACTCCGTAATATACATTCACAAACACTGCTGTATACATTACATTGCTGCATAAAAAACAAGAAAAAACATCAAACAAGGACCGTCTCCTGACCTCCGTTCCTTCACCTGATCTTTTTTCCTCTCTCCCCCTCCTGTAAACAACCTCATTTCACTCCGTTTGTTATTTCCCCTACTGCTGTCTTCAGTCAGAGGCACATACACACACACACACATGCGAGTTGTTCCCTCAACCACTCTCTTCATGCGTCCTTCACTCCAGCTAACCTAACTCAGCAACCAAAACACACTCACATTTTTCTCCTTCCTTTTTCAGAACAAAGCTTATCTCAGTCTCTTGTAAACAACCTTACTAACAACAGATGAGACACACACTTATCATTCTTGTCTCCCCAAATATTTCTGTCTCTGCTGACAGCTTTAACCTCATTGACAAAAAACTCGCATACACTCTATTATTTTTTTTCCTTTCTCTTTAACTTAATCGTCTCAAAGCTGGACGCCCTCAAAAATCACAGCTACTTCTATTTTCTTTTTTTTCAAGCTGCTTTTTAACTCTAATTGAGCTACAACAAGGATATTTTCCTACCCTGTCACAGCAGCACCCATAAACAATTCATTTGGGCTTTCCTGATTCTCGTCGTACAACCTCCCACACACGTTGCACACACAGAAAAGCGCTTGCTCCTTTTTTTTTTTTACTTCAACTGAGCTGTCAAAAATAAATCACCTGACTTATTACAACAAGGTTTTTTTTCTTCTTTTAACCCTGGTAAAATACTTATGTTTCAGATCGACAAAACTCTAACAAGGGTTTACACCCTGGTACCAAATCTTCTGTTACTCTTCTAGCTGCGTGCATAGCAAGCTATACATAAACAATTTCTGTTTGCATCTTCTGATTCTCTTCAGCACTCAAAGAATCAATCAGCAGCTTTAAGGTGTCCCCTAAAACCACTTGTAAGACACGACCAAAACACAATCCTACTGGAATGGGATTCCCACCCACTTCCAGCTCACCTCTGCACACCAGCAGGAGCGGGGAACTTCACATCCTTTCTTCCCAAAATATAAGACACACTTTTTTCCTTTTTTTCCCAAACAACACCGTGTGTGTATCCTTTCATCTAACCCTGCTCATAGCGCCATAATGTTCTATGATATTTCAGATCAACCCAAATGGTTAATGTTTTATCATAGTTTAAATAATTTCTCAGGTTAGTGAAAGGTAGGCACACTTGTTTAGAAAAACTCACACAAGACTTAATTAAAAATAATGATAATTTATTAAAGAAGTTTGTGACAGGAAAAGGAAAAAGTAAAAACATACAAGTAAAACATACAAACAGTTTTCCTGCTAGAAATAATGTGTCATTTAAATCCGCCACAGTACTAACAGCACACACAAACTTAGGCATTGACAAATTACAGTATTTTCTCACCTTTGACACTTGAACAGGGGAGCCGCACTGTTCGGTGAGAGATAGTCATCAATGCTCACCGGGCGTTGATCAGAGCCATGGTAGACTCCAACGTTTCTGTCTGAGTGGCCTCATCCTATACTTTTAGGTGTGTGTGTGTGTGCATGTGTTGGATGTGTGTGTCTTTGTGCAAATACTATGACTTCACCTCATCTTGGGCAACACATGTTTTTAAAGTGTGAGTCGGTGCCTTTGCACGGGTGAGGGATAACATTTTTTATTTGACTAGCCTGTTGCAACTTTTGCCAAGAAAGCTACAGTCATATGTGAGAAAGCGCAGGGCCCTTGCTTATCTCACATAGCCAATGCCTTCAAAGCAAAAACTGCCTCACTAAAAAGTCAGCCTGACACTAAACTAAAATGTTTTCTCTCACAAGTGTTGCATTAAGCATTAACTCTTAACATAAAAATTGATAAACATTTAGTCAGAAAAGCATTAATAAAACTCTTAATTCTGTGGCTGGCTGGCTGGCCCCTTTCCTGTGGTAGAGGCCTGTTCCCGGTGCTTCCTGGCTCTGTCGGCAGTTGGGCAGGCGCTCTTGGCCGGTTCATCCCGGTGGGGTTTGGCATCCTCTTGGGTGGTGGGCAGACTACGGTTTCTGGGAGTCTTGGCAGCCCTGGGGTGTGTGGGCTGTTGGTCCTGCTGCTGGCGGCCCTCGGGGCTCTGTCCCTCCCTGGTCTGGAGTTCAATGGGCCTGGTGGCCTGTCCAGATGGAGAGGTGTCTTGGTCTCACATCTTGGATGGACCTCGGGGAATGGGGGGGGGGGGGGTATTGGGTTTAGTGGGAGAGCATTTGCTCCTGTAGTTATATTTCTATGGCGATTCAATACTGTCATTAGGGGCAAGAGCAAATACATGCCCTTGAGTAAACAAATGAGATCCGCGCGAGCGCAAATCAGACTCCGTGAACGTAATGGAGATACGCGCGAGCGTAGAAAAAAGATCTGAGCGTGCACACGTGCGCTCGGAGAACAACTATGTGTGCACGTGTGCAAAATGTATCTACTGTTTGCCTCTGCCTCTCGCTCGCGGTTCAGAAGTTTGGCAGTCGGTGGACAGATCCAGCCCACGACACATGATTGGCTACAGTCTCCCTGTCCTCTGTGATTGGATGTAACACTTCCTGAACCTGAAAATGTAAAATAAATAGATTTATCTAAATATACTTCAAGTACATTGTTATAAAATATATTTTGTTGCACTTTATGAAGTACAATTTTTTGCAAAAAATACATTTCAATCAAATATATTTATAAAAGGAAACTTCATATAAACTTTTTAACTGCACTTGCAATGCGTTTGGAAAATTGGCTTTCAAACCAAAATACAAACTTGGTTTAAACTAAATAAATTATCATTAAATCTATACAAAACTTATTATATGATATTTAGTAATAAAAAGAAAACTGCAGATGTTTCATTTATAATTGAGGGTGTTGAGATCTATAGAGTGAGTGAGGTGAAGTTCTTGGGTGTCGTCATTGATGACAAACTGTCATGGAAACAACACATAAATTATGTAAAAATGAAAATAGCTAAATCCATTGCCGTACTATACAAAGTCAAGGACCTATTAAACGACAAAGCGTTGTATTTGTTGTATAACACAATCATTGTTCCACATTTAATTTATAGTATTGATGTTTGAGGAAAATCATGTAAAACTATTACAAAACCTATTTTTATTTTACAGAAAAGAGCTGTAAGGATTACAGCCTGGTGAGCCTTCTTGGCCAGTGATGCAGTGTTCCTGCTCCAGGACAGGTCCTCTGAGACGTGCACTCCCAGGAACTTGGTGCTGTCCACTCTCTCCACTGTGGTGCTGTTGATGGTCAGAGGGGCATGTTGTGCATCCCTCTTCCTGAAGTCCACAACAATCTCCTTTGTCTTCTCCACGTTGAGAGTGAGATTGTTGTGTCCGCACCACAAGGCCAGGCGGCTCACCTCGTTCCTGTAGTCTGTCTCATCGTTGTTGCTGATGAGACCCACTCCTAATACACTTTCTTTTTTTTGTACTGAAAATTCACTGAACCGAACCCTCCTTGTAATTGAACCGAACCGAAATGTGATTTTAGCACACCGTTACACACCTAATTATTATATTACATAGGCTTCATCATTTATTTTTGACATTTTTTACATAGTCAGACTTTACTCAGGGCTATTTAGTCAAAACACCAAGTTCAGATGTTTCACTGTTTTGGTAATGGCTGTCTTTGCTGCAGTGAATCACAAGCTTACATGTCCAGCACACCCTCTATATAACTCTGGGCTCCTCCTTCATGACTCATCATCACTTCTAGCCTGATTATACGCTGGTTGACTGGTTAGAAACTGCTGTCACTGCAGACATTATGGTGCATTAGATTTCTTGTTCCCCTGTTTTTAATTTACATGTTCCAAAAACCCCTATGATGAGTACAATTAATGGACTAAGTTTTCCCTCGCCCGGACGCGGGTCACCGGGGCCCCACTCTGGAGCCAGGCCCGGAGGTGGGGCACGCTGGCGAGCGCCTGGTGGCCGGGCTTTTACCCATGGAGCCCGGCCGGGCACAGCCCGAAGAGGAGACGTGGGTCCCCCTTCCCATGGGCTCACCACCTGTGGGAGGGGCCAAAGGGGTCGGGTGCAATGTGAGATGGGTGGCGGCCGAGGGCGGGGACCCTGGCGGTCTGATCCTCGGCTACAGAAGCTGGCCATTGGGACATGGAATGTCACCTCTCTGGTGGGGAAGGAGCCTGAGCTAGTGTGTGAGGTTGAGAGGTTCCGACTAGAAATAGTCGGACTCACCTCAACGCATGGCTCTGGCTCTGGAACCAGTTTCCTTGAGAGGGGTTGGACACTCTTCCACTCTGGAGTTGCCCCTGGTGAGAGGCGCCGAGCAGGAGTGGGCATACTGGTTGCCCCCCATCTTGGTGCCTGTACGTTGGGGTTCAC
>JBBPBX010012069.1:33087-54722 GCA_038048925.1 Garcialebias charrua | reverse complement strand
GCATTTATTCTGTAGTGAAGGATTATTTGTTAGTAACGTTATCGCGAGATTTGTGTGAACGGAAGCGAGGGGCGAGATTTGCTGTGCTCGTCACACACACATTTACCTGGAGACGAGAGGCGCGTGGCTAGCAGCCTCGACAGTTCACTAAACTGAAAAGGTATTTATAACTGTTGTAACACATCGTACATCTGCCAGTCATGATATTCTAATATTTTATATGTTTATTTAGAATGCACAAGACGAGAGACGTTCATTTAGGACTTCTCTAATGACGATCGGCCACGAGGTACATATTTCCTTTGTTAAAGCATGTTTTACTCATTGCTCAGTACTGCACCTAAAGCTTTGTGTTTTATTTCTGTACTTTGCCTTATTTCTGTAGTTTTTCACGGCATTCATTAAAGGTGCCCATCTGAACAAAAAGCCGTGCTCTGTGTCGTCATTGAGAACGTAACACCTTGTACTTTAACTGTAATGAGCTTCGCTCTTAGTATGGATGTGCTTCAACTTCAGGAACCTTGTAAATTTCACACTTAAGTTTGATTTTAAGCAAAACACAAATCATTTCCTTAAACAACAATACATCACTTTGAAGTCCAGTAGAAATTAGTTATTCTTTGACAAAGTTGTTACAGAGGCTTATTGTGGCTTTGAACTTAATTTTGAACATAACCACTTATTCTAGTGGTTGAGAGTATCAGAGAGATCAAACCACATGCATAGGCTTTTACATTTGATAAATAGAGCTAAAATAATAAGAAAACAATTAAGTGAATCAATTCACTTGACATAATTTTTCTCACATGTAAAACTACCACCAATGACCAGAGTTTATCACAGAATTGAAATGCTTCAATGTGAGTAAAGAACAAACAGTTTTTTGTATCACGCATCTGTGGTTTTATCTCATCGACTGGATTTACTCCGAACACACAGAGGTTACTTCTCGCTTCACTTAGTTGTAGGATTGCACAACAGACGCAGCTCTACTTTAATTTTAATTCACTGCTCCCTCCTTTGGATTTAATTCTCATGCAATTCACCTCCACTTGTTGGATCCGTGTTAAGAAAGCAGACAGGTGCTGAAAGTCTGCAGCTGAAGTGGGCCGCACAGTGACAGTTATAGTCCTCAACTTGATTTTCCTTGACCTGAAATAAAACTGTCCTCTGCTATAATTCAGCACATCAAGCTGCAGTTATAGAACTCCAGGTTTGTCGTTTCGGATCTTTTTTTGTTGTTGTTGCATATTTTCTTGTTCTACAGTGCAGCATGTTACACCCACAATGAAATAAAATAAAAATCAATCAAATGAGTGTCTTGCTGTTGTCAGCCTATGCAGAGCCACATTTCTCTAATAAAAAAAGAACTTCTGTGTGTGGTGGATCCAGGGAGCTCCCATATCTACAACAGTGGTCCCAAACTGTGCAAAAAGGTCACTACTGCACAAATCACAGCACCATTCATCATGCATATAAAATTGTACAAGTGGTGATTAAAATCTTTAAAAACTGGAGCAATATTGACCAAGTGAAGTAAATCCACAGTCTGCTCATTTACACACAACACACAGAGCAGTGGAACGAGTTGGGCAAAAAATGTTCAGACTTTTACGACAAGAGGAAAGTCCAAACTTGATACATTCAGCTTTAACAGCATCATCACTCTGATGAGTTTTAAACACATTTTGCTTGATGTGTATACACCTTTCAAATCTTAATGGAGAGCACTGATAGACCACCCAAAACCACAAAGGAACACCAGATTAAACAGGAGAAGTGCATATGGCACATTATATGCCTGTCGACAATTATACAGCAATCTAAAGAAATGGCTCCTTCAAGCAAAGACCTTATATGAAAACGACATTGATTTATGACCTTTAGCTTAGGTCTGGCATGATGAAAAGATCACACAATACTCGTCTGTGATGTTGCATAAGTTTAAGATGTTTCATTAAATTATCTTGAGCGGATCAAGATTTACGGCCCCACACATTCTGAAACACCAAATTTGTTTTCACATGAACCAAAGGAAACTGAACACGTCAGCTGCTTCCTTTACTTTCAGAAAACACAACCCAGTCTTTTCATGTCTAGCTGTCCTTATTTTCACGTTTGCACACACTCTAATTTATGACAAACGAAGAACGCAGGCAGCACAGTGTGATTTTCCTCTGCTGTCATGCATGTGGAGTACCGGTATGTGCAGAATGTGTAATGTTTCAAACAATCCATGCACGTCTCTGCAGAAGCTTTGAATGCACGAATTGTTGCAACGTTTTAGTCAGTATGAATGTTATCAGTGCACCAATGCTGTCATATAATCATATAAACTTTTGAACTAGATAAGAGTCTGAAGGACTTTTTTGTTGTTGTCTATATTAATGTTATATGAGAAAACACTGATCTGTTGGATATTAATGCAGTGAAACAATCCTGAGGCTGCAGAGCAGGAAGTGAAGGCTGTTTCTGCACAAGGTGCACCATAAAGTCTTAATGACATTTCTGAATGTGTTGCAGTGCTAAACTTTAGGTTTTAATCCCTGACCCATGTGATTTTATCACTGAGCGACAGCTTTTAATACATTAATGTCCAAGAGATCAGAGTGTCCACTCAGGCCCTTAATGCACTGAAACTCTGGATAATTTGAATTTTTAATGATAGTGTGCTTTGTAGAACAAGAAAAAAAAAAACATGTTTAGTGCTGGAAATTAATTTTTAACATCCTCAGGACCTGCTGCCTTTTTTTTATGTGCATTGCACACAATGATTTGTATATCATGTGTGTATTTTTTAAATCTCAGCACTAGCATTTAATTTTTACCCTCTAGATATTTTTGGAATGTGCCACAGGGCTAAAAGTAATGGTTAATTATTTTCAAACAAAACTAGATTGATGAGATAATAAAAAAATGTGCTTATAATGTCTAAAAAATGAATTTAAAGTCAATAATTTGTATATTTTGTTGCAAGATGTTATGTCATCCCAATTATTTGGTTTGGAGAAAAACACTGTACAAAGTGGGGAAAGAAAGGATGAAAATGATCTGCTGCCTTTACATTAGCATCTATGTAATGTTTGATTCCCAAAGCTGTGCTGTGGGTTGGGAAACACCTAGCCTGGCCCTTGCCTTCCTGCACAGCTCCGCTCAATTCTCATTTCCCTTCACTGCTCAGTCTGGGACTTCTCCCATAGACAACGATTTCTCCGGCTGATTTTTGACCGGACCAATCAGAGAACAGAAGGGGCGGAGTTTTTGGCCCCTAACCCACGCCCCCACCTGTCCCAGCTCGCAGCCAGCTCGCAGCCGCATGTTCTCATTCAAAGCGATGCAAAGCGATGCAGGACTGTTTTATATGTGACACAAATGTATTAAATTTCCCCTTCTTAATCCCTTATCTGGAGTTTTCTTTTGTTTTTTTGGCCAAAAGTCAAGTGATCGCTCCCTCCTCCCTCCTCCTCCTCCTCTCTCTCCGCTGAGTGCAAAGAATAAGGAAGTGCCTCAGGTTGTCACGAGAGAAAAAACTCGGGTTTTACGTTGTTGCCCGAGTCCCTGCATATTTTCTGGTCTTCTGGTGTGCTGGACCAGCACTACATGGTTTTATTTTATATTTTTCAAACGTTTTATTAACATATAAACACAGAATATGCAGGCAGCGAGAGAAAATGCAGCAGGAGGCGGAGCTGAAGTCAAGTTCGGCAGAGCACAGAGGGGGAGGGAGCAGAATGCTTTCCCTGTTCAAAATTTTTCTAAGATCCAATGGTTTTGTTCCTCAGGCAGAGGCCACGCCTCCAGCAAGAATCGTTTCTCAATGGAGAAAGTCCAGACCCTAGTACGAAGCAAAGTGAAGTAAGTAAGTAAGTAAGTAAACTTTATTTATATAGCACCTTTCACAGATATAAAATCACAAAGTGCTTTACAAAAGAAATACACATAATAAAATCATACTAAAATTATACTAAAATTATACACTCTTAAAACATGCTATACAAAAAGGTTACACATGATAAACTCTAAAACCAATAAGTACAATTAACCATAAGCCTGTTTAAAAAGATAAGTCTTAAGACTTCTCTTAAATGCATCAGTCGACTCGGAGCCGCGCATTGTTAGAGGGAGAGCGTTCCAGAGCCTCGGTGCCACCACCTGAAATGCTCTATCACCACGGGTTTTAAAATGGGTTCTAGGGACCGACAGCAGTAGCTGATTAGAAGACCTCAGAGTTCTAGACTGACAGAGTGGCTTCAAAAGATTGAAAACATATTTGGGAGTCTCACCATGGAGTGCTTTAAAAGTTAAAACCAAAATTTTAAAATGAACCCTAAAATATATCGGAAGCCAGTGGAGAGAGTACAGAACAGGAGTAATATGATCCGTTCTGCGGGTTCCAGTCAAAAGTCTGGCTGCAGCGTTCTGCACAGACTGAAGAGAAGCCATGGTGGATTTACTTATCCCTACTAAAAGGCCGTTACAATAATCCAACCGAGAAGAAATAAAAGCATGGACAACCATTTCTAATTCTGTCTTAGATAAAATAGCTCGCAACTTTGAAATGTTCCTTAAATGATAAAAACAGTTGCGAACTAACAGTTTACAATGACTGTCCATTGACAGAGAGCTGTCAAAGAGAACACCCAGATATCTAAGGTTGTTTTTGTTCGAAGGATTTAAGAACCCAAGATGCTTCCTTATTTCCAAGATTTTATCATCTGGAGCAACGATAAGTGTTTCAGTCTTAGCAGCATTTAACTGCAAGTGGTTGTCATTAAGCCAAATTTTAATGTCAGATAGGCAGTTACTGAGTTCGGTCAATTTGTAAAATTCAGACAATCGAAAGGAACAGTAGATTTGAATATCGTCTGCATAGACATGGTATGAGACGTTACTGTAGCGATCGAAAATAAAACTCAATGGGCGAATGTACAGTAAAAATAAGAGTGGGCCCAAAACTGAACCCTGGGGCACCCCATAGGACAGCTCAGAAACATTAGAGTGAACATTGTTCATAAAAACAGTAAAAGACCTATCAGACAAATAAGACTTAAACCAGTTTAAAACAGTGCCAGAAATACCAAACAGAGCTCTCAATCTGTTGATAAGAACAGTGTGATCCACAGTATCAAAAGCTGAAGACAGATCCAGGGCAACAAACACAGTGTAATGTCCAGAATCAGCTGCCATCAACACATCACTGGACACTTTTAATAATGCTGTTTCTGTGGAATGCA
This sequence comes from Garcialebias charrua, assembly GCA_038048925.1. NCBI lineage: Eukaryota > Metazoa > Chordata > Actinopteri > Cyprinodontiformes > Rivulidae > Garcialebias > Garcialebias charrua. Next base: position 49,488 of record JBBPBX010012069.1, on the reverse strand, counting down.
GTCTACGAAAACCTGATTGGAAATTGTCCATAAGTTCATTTTCCTCCATAAAAAAGTTCAATTGTTGTGCTACAACCTTCTCAAGGATCTTTGACATGAATGGAAGTTTAGAGATAGGTCTGTAGTTTTCAGGCAGAGAGGAATCCAGGTTAGGCTTTTTTAGCAGAGGACAAACTGCGGCAGTCTTAAAGCATTTAGGTACAGCTCCAGAACATAGGGATAAATTTATCAAGCTGACTACACTTGGACCAATACAATTAAAAATATCTTTAAAAAGAGATGTTGGTACTATATCCAGTGGACTCGAAGACAATTTCATTTGTTTCAAAAGATCATTGATATCATTAATGGTTACTGTACTAAAAGAGGACCATGTATTTGAAGTCAAAGGTTGTGGGTCCAGGTGGTTAGCAAGTGACGGAGAGATACTAGCTCTAATATTTGCAACTTTGTCCGTAAAATTTTTTAAAAACTGATTACAATCAGCATGTGTAAAAGCACTTTGAAATGAGCACAATGGAGAAACAATGTTCTTAATAGTGTCAAATAAGATTTTTGAATTTCTTCCTTTTGATTTGATGAGATCAGCAAAATAATTTAACCTTGCATTTTTGATCATCTCATTTAACGAACTAATTAAGTCTTTAAGGTGAAGCCTGTGAACCAACAGATCAGTACGTTTCCATAAACGTTCAGTTTTCCTGCATTCTCTCCTCAATGTCATGATTTCCTTGTTAATCCAAGGAGAGCTTGTACGATGAACAGTGTTCTGCTTTAATGGTGCAACTAAATTCAAAATGTCGTTGCAGTAAATGTTAAAGCCAGAAACTGCTAAGTCCACATCCAAAGAATTACAAACTAAGGTGGAGGGATCAAAATGAGAGATAAAAGTTTCAGCTGTGTGCTCAGTTATGATCCTTCTTTGGATCAAACGGCTAGGAGGAGCAGGGTCAGGGCTGAAGGACACATTAAAATATATGCAACTATGATCACTGAATAATATGTCCTTCACACGAACATGATCAACATTGAGGCCAAAAGAAAAAACAAGATCTAAAATATGGCCTTTGCAATGTGTGGGAGAATTGACATGTTGAATAAAGTGGAAAGACTCAGTGATAGAAATGAGGTCAGCAGCTGCCTTACAAGAATCATCATCTACGTGCAAATTAAAATCACCCAAAATTATAATTTTCTCCAGCTTGATGATAGTAGACAGCAGCTCAGTAAATTCAGATAAAAACTCTCCGGCCGCGCCGGGAGGCCTGTACACCAAAATACAATAAAACAATTTAAAAGAGCCAACTTTAATTATCTGAAGCTCAAAAGTAGAAAAAGGTGATTGTTTTACCAGTCTGCAGGGGAAAGTGTCTTTAAACATGGTCGCTAGTCCACCTCCTCTGCGCCCTTCTCTGGGAGTTGCAAGCACCGAACAGTTTCCTGGACAGAGCTCCCGCAGGTGAACAAAATCCAAACTTTGTTGCCATGTTTCAGTTAAAAACATGAAATGGAGTGATTCCTTAGTAAACAGTTCGTTCACAGCAAATGACTTGTTACTGATGGAGCGAACGTTGAGGAGGGCCATGCGCAAACATGAGGGATTATCCACTCTCGCATCCAAATCCAGCGGCACACAGATTAAGTTGCTCTTGTCAGCGAAGCGATTATGGCGAAAAAACCTCCTTTGTTGAACAGGTAGAACTCCATTCATGCAAGGTGAGTCAAATATCGATGATGGGTCATTGCAGGACCCGACAAATTCAGCTCCCCGCGACGTGTCCGACGCCCAGCTGGATTGCATAATCCGCAGACATCGTGATGAAACCCATTCACCAGCCACAGATCTGTGTGATCTTCTTAAACGAGCCTTGACTCCAGCTCTAGATCCCCTCTTTCGTTTCTTGCTTCTGGCGTATTGCAGCAAGCACTCAGGTGAGCAGCAAACAAATGGAGGTGGACCACTCCCTCTAGAACTGCTCCAGCTGTTACAACAGCGCAGCGACTCCTTGATCGCCAGCAGCGCATCTCGGTCGTAAACACGAACAGCAAACGTGACACAGTTACTAATAAAAACTAAATAGACTAAAAATAAAAGCAAAAGACGGCTAAAACGGATAAATCGGGTAGCACTGGCGAAGCCACACAAAGGCGCCATCTTGCCACACAGGTGCTCAGTCACTGACAGGTGCTCAGTCACTGACAGGTGAAGGACAATGGTCTGGTTTTAACCAGGCTAGGAAACACCAAGAAGACCTACAAAAAAAAAACGTTCATTTTAAAAAGGGTTGCCAATGATGTCTTTCTCTGGATAAAAATATATTAAATTAGACTATGTTAATAATAATAATAATAATACTTTATTTATAGAGCCCTTTAAAACAACCACAGCTGCAACAAAGTGCTGTACATAAAATCAAGAACATTTAAACACATAAAAATAAAACAGTTGTTAAAACATTAAGATCAATAAAAACAATAAAAACAGTGCAGAACAAAATCAGTCTGTGCTAAAAGCCAGTGAGTAAAAATGTGTTTTTAGAAGAGTTTTAAAACTGGACAGTGAAGGAGCTTGTCTGACGGGAAGAGGGAGATCGTTCCACAGTTTTGGAGCAGCAACAGAAAAAGCTCTGTCTCCTCTGAGCCTCCGTTTGGACCTCGGCACCTCCAGAAGCAGCTGATCAGCTGATCTGAGGCACCGAGCAGGAGAGTATGGGTGAAGCAGCTCAGAGAGGTAGGATGGAGCAAGACCATTTAAACTTTTAAAAACAAATAAAAGAATCTTAAAATGAACTCTAAAATGAACAGGCAGCCAGTGGAGTGAAGCCAGAGTGGGGGTGATGTGCTCCCTCTTATGAACTCCAGTTAGAAGGCGAGCAGCAGCGTTCTGGACCAACTGGAGACGTCTGAGGGAGGACTGGCTGACTCCAAGGTAAAGAGCGTTACAGTAATCCAGCCGAGAGGTGATGAAGGCATGGATTACTGTTTCCAGCTGCTGCTGTGTAAGGATGGACTTTACCTTAGCCAGCTGTCTGAGGTGATAAAAACTGGTCTTGACCACCGCTCCAATCTGGGAATCTAATTTAAAATCACTGTCCATTTTAAAACCCAAGTTAGAAACTGTTTTCTTTACATGTGGTGCCAGAGGGCCCAGATCAACAGGGCAAGGTTCACAAGAGCCACTAGGACCAAACACCATCACTTCTGTTTTCTTTTCATTAAAATTTAAAAAGTTTAAAGACATCCAAGCTTTGATGTCTTCAAGACACAACAGAAGTGGCCTGATTGAGGAGGCATCTTTCTTTTTTAGTGGCATATAGATCTGACTATCATCGGCGTAACAATGAAAAAAGATCCCATGCTTTCTGAGGATTGATCCCAATGGAAGTAGGTAAAGGGAGAAAAGCAGGGGACCTAAAATGGAGCCCTGTGGAACCCCAAAACACAGAGGAGCAGTGGAGGATTCAGAACCAGCTATGTTCACAGACATGGTTCTGTCTGCCAGATAGGACCTAAACCAGCTCAGTGCAGTACCACAGATACCCACTTGGTGCTGTAAACGTGATATTAAAGCTCCCCTGACATCATCTTTGAACTTTCCATAAAATGGCACAACATATACTGTATATATATTAAGATTGACCTCTGATCCTAGATGTTATTATTGTTCTTCTCTTGCATTTGTTGTTGGATGTAACTGGGACCCTGTGTACATAATCTTGTTTTCAACACATGTACTACATGCGGTGCAAATGACAATAAATTCTCTCTGACTCTGACTCTGACTCTGATCGTTTTTGCTAAAACAATGTTAAATTAATGTAAATTCCTCTCAAAAATAGTTTAAAATTAGCGCCATTTTTTTACATGGTAAATACGGATTTTCCTGTCGTGGGATTATGACGTCAGAAAAAGACTCGCCTCAAATGCGCACATTGAATACAATGGACAAAGATACAAACGCGATCCGTCCAATTTAGCCATTTAAAACTTTATATTTTAGCGGTTTGTCTTCAGAGAAGCCAAAGTTATTTCGAGTAAACAGCAGGTTATATATTTTTTTTCTGCTGCTGCTGGTTTTTGTACACTTTTCACTTCAGGAAGTGAGCAGCTGTGATGACTTACAGCAGCTGATAGTTGAGAGGCAGAAGGAATTCTACAACATCTAAATCGTTTCCACAGCACTGAAATGGTAATATATTAGTTAATGTTTCTAATAATTATTCAACATTAATTTATAGTTTAAAAAATTAGTCCCTTTTAAAATATCTGTTAAATATTTTAATGTTTATTCTAACATACGTTCTGAAAAACATCATTCATATTTCCAGTTGAAATTTGCATGTTTACATGCACTAAATGTTCACTAAAAATAAAAATAAAATGTTTATATGTCAATCATTAAATTTAAAAATAAATTTATATCAAATACCGTCAAAAAACATAAATTTCCATAGCTGTTTTAATAAAAATATCAGTTTGTGTTTTCAGGTTTCCAGGTCTCCAGTCCATCACCTGAGGCTCTTCCTGTTGAACCACAACACAACCCAGACTTTCACATCACAGCAGGTAAGATTGCATCAACAAAAAGAATAGTACTCAACAATATTCTTTGATGTAAATCTGTTGATTTTCTGTGGTTCTGATGAGGGAAGTGACAAAGTGGATGCAGCATTCAGCCCATAATGGACCCAGGAGACAGATGTCCTCTACGTCCAGACCTACAACACCTGGACATCCAGGAGGGTGGACGAGGAGGTGGTGGAGTCTGAAGAAGTGTACAAGCAGCAGGATGAGGAGAAACTAGACAGATGTCCTCTGCGTCCAGACCTACAACACCTGGACATCCAGGAGGGTGGACGAGGAGGTGGTGGAGTCTGAAGAAGTGTACAAGCAGCAGGATGAGGAGAAACTAGTTCTTAATGACACAGCTGCTCAGTAAAATTGAATTTCTAGTAAAATTCTGATTTTGCAGATTTACAGCTGTAAAGTGTCATTTTTACAGAGCTGATGAAGTCAAACACCACTTGCTGATATTTTTTAAACTCAATTTTTTTTGATAATTTGTTCATATTAATGTTTCCCCAGAGGTTTTAATAATAATATAATAATAATAAACTTTATTTGTATAGCACCTTCCAACAATGCCTTGCATTGACCAAGGTGCTTAACAGGATAAAAAGATGAAAAAACTGGAACAATAAATCAATGAAAATAGAATAAGAAACAACAGCAATAAAAGAAGGCAATGGAAATAAAAAATGCTACAAACTAAAACTTTTTGAACAAGAGGAAATAAAAAGGCAATGTAGATAAAAAATGTTACATATTAAAATACCAAAAGTAATAACAGTTGCACACTGGAAGCTTATTTGAACTAGAGGAAATAAAAAGGCAATGGAAATAAAAAATGCTACATACTAAAATACCAAAAGTAATAAAAGTTACACACTGAAAGCTTTTTTGAACAAGTGTGTCTTCAGTCTGGTTTTGAACAGAGTCAGATCAGAGGTGGCACGCAGCTCAAGGGGGAGACTGTTCCAGGCTTTAGGGCCGGCAACAGAAAATGACCGGTCTCCCCATTGTTTGTACCTTGAGCGAGGCACCTCCAGCAGGTGTTGACTGGCAGATCGTAAAGCTCTGCCGGGCTGATGGGCTTTCAAAAGTTCTGAGATGTACAGAGGTGCAAGTCCATTCAGAGCTTTGAAAACAAACAGCAGCAGCTTGAACTGTATCCTGAACTGAACCGGGAGCCAGTGTAAAGAGGACAGGACAGGAGTGATGTGTTCATATTTTCGTGTGTTGGTCAAAAGGCGCGCGGCAGAGTTCTGTACAAGCTGTAATCGGGAGATGGAGGATTGATTAATACCAACATACAAAGCATTACAATAATCAAGTCTGGAGGTCACAAAGGCATGGATGGCCTTCTCCAGATCAGCACGGCTGAGAAATGACTTGACTTTGGAGAGCAGTCGGAGTTGAAAGAAGCTGGTCTTGACAACAGAACTGATCTGTTTATCAAGCTTTAAGTTGGAGTCAAGCTGCACTCCAAGATTTCTGACCACCGGGTTGAAGTGGGGGAGGGGGAAACCAACACTGGGACTGGGAAGGATGTTGCTGGTGTCATCAGGTGCACCAAATAAAATGCATTCAGTTTTATCTGTGTTTAGGTGGAGGAAGTTTTGAGAGAGCCAGTGCTTAATGTCATTTAAGCAGTTGACAAGAGTGTTTGAACTGAGTGAGGGGTTGGGAGTGACTGGCAGATAGATTTGTAAATCGTCTGCATACATGTGAAAAGACAGGTTATGACGTGCAATGATTGATCCTAATGGCAGCATGTAAAGAGAGAAGAGGACTGGCCCTAGAATAGATCCCTGTGGTACGCCAGAGGTCAGAGGGGTTGATGAAGAGGAGGACAGGTCGCCTATCATGACAGAAAAAGTTCTCCCAGACAGGTAAGATTTGAACCACTCAAGCACAGCTCCCTGGAGGCCAACCTGCTGAGACAAGCGGTTGATTAGTACCTGATGGTCGACGGTGTCAAAAGCTGCTGAGAGGTCTAACATCACCAGCAGTGCAGGGTTTTTTGCATCCAGAGACAGAAGAATGTCATTCTGTACTTTGAGCAGTGCAGATTCAGTGCTGTGACGAGCTCGAAAACCTGACTGAAATTTTTCAAACAGGTTGTTGAGTTCTAGAAACGATTGAAGTTGAGTAAAAACAATCTTTTCCAGGACCTTTGATAGAAATGACAGATGTGAAACTGGTCTGAAATTAGAGAGAGCTGTAGGATCTAGGCCTGGTTTTTTGAGAAGAGGCCTGACCACAGCATGTTTGAAAGCAGATGGCACAAAACCTGAAGATAGACAGCTGTTAATGAATGACAAAACACAAGGACCAATTACATCAAAGGATTGTTTGAACATTTTAGAGGGAATGATGTCCAGAGAACAGTTAGTTGGTTTCATCTGCTGAACCACCTTGGTGAGGTTAGGCAGTGAAACCAGGTCGAACTGGTCAAAAACAGCTGTGGTTATTGCAGACGCACAAGACTGGATGGTGTTGGATGAACTGACAATGTTCTGTCTGATAGAGTCTATTTTGTTGACAAAATAGCTCTGAAAGTCATCGCAGGTAGACTGTGTGGCAGTTTTCAGAACATTGACAGATGGGTTGATGACAGACTGGAGTGTGCTGAAAAGCGTCCTCGGCCGGTTGGAGCTGGTGGAGATTAAATTGGAGAGGTACTGTGACTTGGCCTGTTTCACAGCATTATGATACTCACAGAGACAGTCTCTCAGTATTCCTTGAGATACATGAAGCCGGTCGCGCTTCCATTTTCGTTCTGCTTTTCTGCAACGTTGTCGAAGAGCTCGCGTCGTTTCGTTGAGCCATGGTGAAGGTTTGTTCTTTGAAGATGCCTGTTTGAGAGGAGCGATGGAGTCCAAGATCGTCGTGCAGGTGTGATGGAAGGAGCTGATGAAGTCCTCAGGATGTAGAGATGGGTCCAGGCTGACAGCAGAGCAGAATTCAGTGCTCTTAAAGGCATCAGTGAACTCACTTGGAGTTAATGGGGTGATAGAGCGACAGAAACGTGCTGGGAGAATAGCCTTTGGTGCAGGAGAGGTGAAAAATTCGAATAAGATGGGAAAATGGTCTGAGATACAGGTGTCCAGGATCTCCACAGCAGGTATTTGTAGGCCGTGGGAGATAATTAAATCGAGTGTATGACCCTGGCTGTGTGTGGCTCCCGAGACCGACTGTGACAGGTTGAAAGAGTCCAGGAGGTCCTGAAACTCACATCCAAGCTGATTACTTGGGCAGCAGGTGTGTACATTGAAGTCCCCACAGAAAAGCCAAGAGTCAAACTTTGGCATTAGGTCAGCCAGTAGTTCAGAAAACTCACTGAGAAAGTTTTTGTTGTATTGAGGGGGCCTATAAAAGAGGCCACACAGAATAGGTTTTGCAGATTCCAGCACAAAAATCATGTTTTCAAAACTGTTGTAATTTTTCTGAGGCAACATGCGGCACTTGAACGCCTCCTCATTGAAAACTGCAGCGAGGCCCCCCCCTTTTCCAGATCCACGCGGAGCGCTCAGATAAGAGAAGCCAGGTGGGAGGAGTTCAGAGAAGGAGCTGTTGTCTCCAACTTTCTGCCAGGTTTCCGTGATCAAAAACAGATCCAGACGATGAGTGGAGATCAAATCACTTAATATAAAAGTTTTATTTGTTATTGATCTGGCGTTAAACAGCGCTGACCGTACAGGAACACAGCCAGTTACGTCACTCTCAGCTCGAGCGAGCGGGCGGAGGTACTGTACGCAGCCTCGCTCCACCGCCCTCACGGGGGCACAAGATGGAAACTGATCGCTGGCGTCATGATTGATAGCAACAAGGCATCTGTTGCTATGTTGTTTGTTTTCATATATTTGATAATATGGGATGGTTTTACTTTAATAAAATGTTTTTTTTAACATTCACCAATTTTGTTTTTACTAAAGTACGAGCTGTGAGTTGTAGATGAACGAATGAAATTAAAACAGATACACAAATATTCTCACAAAGAATAACTCAACACTAACAGATAATATAGTGTACTACTGTAACTTTATTTACACATAACTACAGAAACACTTGGTTCATTGTTATCCTTTTTTTTCAAACAATATGTTCATTTGAACTGTCAGAAAAAATATTAAATTCATATTTTCATTGATTCATTTTCATCTCAATGCTCTGGCCAGTTGTAGTATTTCTGCATATTTTGATGTCTTGATGCACAAACGTACCAGTCCTGATGTTCTACAGGATTCTGTAGCATCAGTCCTGGTGTTCTAAAGGATTCTGCAGCATCAGTCCTGGTGTTCTACAGATCATGAAGACGTCTCCATCTGTTCTTTAACAATATCAAGGTTTGTTCTCCTCCACCTGGGTCCACTCTTCAGGTGAAGATATTTCTGTGAATTGATGATAAAACACACAGACACACACAGTATATATTATATGCAGTATACTGTATATTAAGACAATGGGTCAAACTAATGTCATGTATTTCCATCATTTTAATGATACACCACTATAACACCAAGTGATGTCCAAATTAAATAGAAAAATAAATATGAAATATTTTCAACATGTTGACTGGATTACATAACAAAGCTGACAAATTGAAGCAACATGATCAACAGCAACAGGAGCCTGTGCAAATTGTTTTGTACACTAACTAATAATGTTGAATAATTATTAGAAACATTAACTAATACATTACCATTTCAGTGCTGTGGAAACGATTTAGATGTTGTAGAATTCCTTCTGCCTCTCAACTATCAGCTGCTGTAAGTCATCACACAGCTGCTCACTTCCTGAAGTGAAAAGTTTACAAAAACCAGCAGCAGCAGAAAAAAAAAATAACCTGCTGTTTACTCGAAATAACTTTGGCTTCTCTGAAGACAAACCGCTAAAATATAAAGTTTTAAATGGCTAAATTGGACGGATCGCGTTTGTATCTTCGTCCATTGTATTCAATGTGCGCATTTGAGGCGAGTCTTTTTCTGATGTCATAATCCCACAACAGGAAAATCCGTATTTACCATGTAAAAAAAACGGCGCTAATTTTAAACTATTTTTGAGAGGAATTTACATTAATTTAACATTGTTTTAGCAAAAACGATCAGAAGTCAATCTTAATATATATATATATATGTTGTGCCATTTTATGGAAAGTTCAAAGATGATGTCAGGGGAGCTTTAAAACGTTATGGTCCACGGTATCAAAGGCAGCGGTTAGGTCGAGCAGGACAAGAACCACATGTTCACCAGAATCATTGGCCATAAGAATGTCATTAAAAACTCTGACTAGAGCTGATTCTGTGCTGTGGCGAGTTTTGAAGCCAGACTGAAAAACCTCCATTATGTTGTGCTCATCCAGAAAACATTTCACCTGTGAATACACAATTTTTTCTAAAATTTTTGAAATAAAAGGCAGCTTGGAGATGGGCCTAAAATTAGCCAAGACAGATTGGTCTAGGCTGGGCTTTTTAAGCAGGGGCTGCACCACCGCATGTTTAAAACTTATTGGCACAACACCTGAGGACAGACTGCTATTGATAACAGCAAGGATCACCTGCCTGATGCTGGAAAACACCTCTTTTAACAGACGAGGGGGGACAAGGTCATGAGGGGAACCTGATGGCTTAATATGGCCGACCACATCCTCTAAAAGGGTCAGAGTCACTGGTTCAAATCTATCAAACACAGCCAGGCAGGGGACCAAGCAGGAGGGGTCAAAAGCAGGGGCTGAAATAAGGGCCCTTGTGGTAACAACCTTATTTATAAAAAACTGCAGGAAGTCATTACAGAGTTCAGTTGATGCTTCATGGCAGACAGGTTGTGGGGCCTTCAGGACAGAGTCAATTATTGCCAAGATGGCCGCGCTCAGACCAGCCGTAGCTTCACGAGCTCCCGGTTCATCCCTAGTTTTTAGTAATTTTAATAGTGTTTTTGTACCTGACTCTGCGCGTTTTTTGCGGGTGAATTATAGCCGAACTGAACTGTTAAGAATCGGAGCGGATTTACCACAGGGCACAGCTGAAATCAGCAACGAACTCAAATCAGAGCTCGGAAGATTGGAGCTGTTAAGAACATCCTTCTGGAAGCAGACGCGCTCCAGGGGAAAGAAAAGGAAGAGGTGCTCCCGAGGAAAGAAGAGGGGTTGCCGAGCAGGAATTATGACGAGACTGCGGGCAGACGCTAAAACCGGTAGACCCCCGATGCCGGCTCTTTTTCTGTCTAACGTCCGCTCGCTGGACAACAAAATGGATCTACTTCGTTTGAGAGTGACCACGTCGGAGGAGATGAGAAGGTGCTCTGTGCTCTGCCTCACGGAAACGTGGATCTCTGAGGATACACCGGACTCTGTTTATGAGCTGGATAATAGACTCTTTTTCAGAACGGACCGGTGCACCGAGACTACGGGGAAAACACGAGGCGGTGGTGTTTGTCTTTACGTGAACAAAGATTGGTGCACGAACTGTTCCGTGATCAAAAGGATTTGTTCAGCTGCCGTGGAGTTGATCACAGTAAGGTGCCGGCCGCATTATCTTCCCCGCGACCATTCTGTAATTCTAATCAGCGCTATCTATATAGCACCTGATACTAATGCTAATGACGCCCAGGGAGAAATTCATGACTTACTCACCTCGCTGCAGTGTAAATACCTGAGGGGCTCTTCATTGTTTGTGGAGACGTCAATCACGTGGACCTTCAAGTCTCTCTCCCAGCCTTCAACCAGCACGTTTTCACAGCAACAAGAGGAGATAAAATGCTTGACCAAGTCTACACTAATGTAAAGGGGGCGTACACGGCGAAGACACGCCCAGCGCTCGGAGCTTCCGATCACTGCTCTTTGTTCCTGGCCCCAAGACAGCTCCCCCCACTCAGGCGCTCCAAGCCGGAACAAAGAGAGATAAGAATCTGGCCTCAAGATAGTACCCCCATGCTGAGAGACTGTTTTGAGAAGACAAACTGGTCTGTTTTCAGAGAAGCAGCTACTGATGGGAGCTCAGTTGACCTGGAACTTTATGCTTCCTCAGTCCTGGGCTACATCAGTACATGCTCTGAAAATGTATCCATAAAAAAATATGTTAAATCTTACCCGAACCGAAAACCCTGGTTAAATAAAGAAGTTTGCGCCTTGCTAGCAGCCAGGGACACTGCATTCAAGTCCGGAGATAAAGAGGAGCTAAGAAAGAGCAGGAAAGAACTGGAGGAAGGCATTAAGAAGGCCAAGGCCACGTATGCACAGAGGATCGAGGGACAGTTCACCTCACAAGACCCACGGAGCATGTGGAAGGGTATTAAATGCATAACAGATTACAAAGGCAAGAACAAACAATGCCCCAGGGACCCATCTCTGCCTGATGCCCTCAATAAGTTTTATGCACGTTTTGATGATCCAAACAGACCAGCTAGCACCAGACTCACCTCATCACCAGATGAAGAGCATCTCAGAGTGACCGCAGCAGAAGTGAGAGGCAGTCTCAGAAGGATTAATCCTCATAAAGCAACCGGACCAGACAACATCCCAGGGAAAGTTCTGAAGGAATGTGCGGACCAGCTCTGTGAGGTGCTGGCTGACATCTTCACCACCTCACTTGCACTGGAGTCAGTTCCCACCTGCCTGAAGACCGCGACCATCATCCCAGTCCCAAAGAGCTCCACAGTGACTGGTCTGAATGACTATAGACCAGTGGCCCTCACCCCGATAGTCGCTAAATGTTTTGAGAAACTGGTCATGTCCCACATCAAGGCAACCGTCAACATCAACGAGGACCCTCATCAATACGCATACCGCGAGAACCGATCAACAGAGGACGCCATTTCTTCCGTGGTCCACACTGCTCTCACCCACCTGGATCAGAAGGACTCATACGTGCGTCTGCTCTTCGTGGACTTCACATCTGCCTTCAACACCATGATCCCCCAAACTCTGATAGACAAACTATCTACACTTGGACTAAGCCCCTCCATTTGTAACTGGGTACTAGACTTCTTAACAGACAGACCACAGTCCGTGAAGATCCACAACTTCTCCTCCTCCACCATAACCCTCAGCACTGGCTCTCCTCAAGGATGTGTGCTGAGCCCCCTTCTGTTCACTCTGCTCACATATGATTGTACAGCCACACTTCCAGGCTGTCATATTGTTAAGTTTGCAGATGATACAGCGGTGGTGGGATGCATCACAAACAATGATGAGTCCAGCTACAGACAGGAGGTGGAACACCTGGAGAGCTGGTGCAAAGAGAATAATCTTCACATGAATGTGAAGAAGACAAAGGAGATGATTGTGGACTTCAGAAGGAATAAACACACCCACGCCCCACTGAAAATAGGTGGATCTGCAGTGGAAGTGGTCTCCAGCTACAAATACTTGGGTGTACACATGAATGATAACCTCAGCTGGAGCAACAACACCACCAGCCTGATCAAGAAAGGTCATCAGAGACTCTACTTCCTCAGACGGCTGAGACGTGCTGGTCTGAGCAGCCCAGTTCTCACCTCGTTCTACAGGTGTGCAGTGGAGAGCGTCCTGTGCTCCAGCATCAACGTGTGGCATGGAGGCTGCACAGTTGAAGAGAGGAAAGCTCTACAGAGAGTGGTGAAGGCTGCACAGAAGTCTGTTGGAGTCAGTCTCCCCACCATCACAGACATTTACACCTCCAGATGCAGGAAAAGAGCCACCTGCATCATGAAAGACCTCACTCACCCAGCACACTCACTCTTTGTCCCACTCCCCTCAGGACGGAGGTTGAGGAGCATCAAATGTAGAACCACTAGACTGAGGAACAGCTTCTACCCTGAGGCTGTTAGACTCATGAATAAATAAATAAAAAAATAAACACTGCAAAATATCACATCATGCTGATGCTGATCTGTTTTCTTGTTGCTGTGTTCATCTGTGTTCATCTGTGACCATCTGCTCATACAAACTCATGTTCGTGCTGCTGTTTATTTCCACTATATTAGGCTTAGTGTATTACTAGTTGATGTTTTTCTTAGTTAATTCTAGATGTTATTACTGTTTTTCTCTTGCATTTGTTGTTGGATGTAACTGGGACCCCGTGTACATAATCTCGTTTTCATCACATGTACCACATGCGGTGCAAATGACAATAAAGACTCTCTGACTCTGACTCTGATAGTTTCAAAAAGGACACACAAGTTGTTGTGATTGGACACGATAATGTCTGACAAGTATTGTTTTTTGGCCTCTTTAACAATGATCTGATACTGACGTTGACAGTCCTTTAAAATGTGAAATGAAACCTCCAGTTTATCCTTTTTCCATCTCCGTTCAGCTCTACGGCACTCCTGTCTGTCTGCAAGAGTTTTTTCATTGAACCAGGGTTCAGATCTGGCTTTAGGTCGCACCAGTTTAAATGGTGCCACAGATTCCATGGTTTGACAGGAGGAGTCAAACCAGGAGCTCAGCTGTTCGGTGTCAGCAGCAGAGTCAGAGGGAGCACAGAGTTGTTCAAAGGCAGCAGAGAACTGACCAGCGGTGGAAGGTTTAGAAACTCTACGTCGCTGGGCAGGAACGTAGTTTTTAACTGGAGCACAGGACAAACCAACATCAAATAAAACAGGCCTATGGTCAGAAATAACATTATCATAAAGTTCCAGGTCGGTCACAGACAAGCCGTGAGAGAGAACCAGGTCCAACGTGTGTCCATGTTCATGCGTGGGACCAGCCACCCACTGAACCAGGTTAAAAGAGTCAGTGAGGCTCAGAAAGTCCTTCACCAGTGGTTTCTCTGGACAGCATACATGTATGTTAAAATCCCCAACAATAAGGACTGCATCGTGGTTTATCATTATTCCAGTCAGGAAATCAGAAAAGTCATTCAAAAAATCCTTATTATATTTGGGGGCTCTGTAGATGACAGCGCACAGCACGGGGTGTGAGCGACCCACCTCAAATAAAGTTACCTCAAAGCTGGAGAAAGAAGGTGGTGCAGTCCACTGCTTGCATTTAAAACTGTTTTTATAAACCACTGCTGTTCCTCCTCCGCGCCCTGACATCCGAGGGGAGCTCAGATAAGAGCAGCTGTCTGGTAAAAGTTCAACAAAAACACTGAAGTCATCAGCCTCGACCCAGGTCTCTGTGATACAGAATAAATCCAAATGATGGGAAGTGAAAAAGTCCCATAGGATGAAGGTTTTGTTTGTTACAGACCTGGCGTTCACCAGGCCAATCCTGGCAGTAACTGCAGCCTGTAAACTGACGGGCGCTAGGACCTGGGGCAGCGTCTTCAGCCAGGGCAGCGTCTTCAGGCTCTGCAGGTTCACTCTGCGCCGGTGGAGACGAGAGAAGCAGGAGCGGTGGGGGCGAAAGCCCGCACCCAGGCCGGTGACAGGTAGCTGTCAACAGGATCCAGGAAACGCCAAGGCACAGAGAAAGACGGAAATAATCCATTTCTTGATTGAGAAATGGATGTAGAACGGGCCAGGCAGATCTTTAGTTTCACCAGCTGTCCTCCACGTTTACCGCGGTAACGACAGCGTTTCCGCCGGTGGGGCAGCGCAGGTGCCCGGAGGAGATCAGCTGGGACTCCTGACAGGAGCGGGGGTAAAGTTTTCTGTCCACCATAATCAAAGGCACTGAGGTTGCCAACAACATTTTGAAAATCCAGGAGGAACTGGCGATTGTACACAAGCACAGACTTAGTGCTGAGCACAAAACAAAGAAATAAAACAATCCAAACCCAGAGCGACAGACGGACAGCCTCAAGCACTGGCGCCATCTTGCTTCGATGTTAAATGACTCAAGCATATTTTACATTATTCAACCAGTAATATTTGAGGTCATAAGTCTCTGTAACTTTTACAAAGTGGACCAAAAACTGAAAAGTTTAGAAACAATTGTTTTAGATTACAGAACACCACTCGGGTTCAGATCAGGGGGGCCGTTCCTCCCAACCACACCCCTCCAGGTCTCACTGTCATTGCCCACGTGAGCGTTGAAGTCCCCCAGCAGAACAAGGGAGTCCCCAGGAGGCGCACCCTCCAATACCCCCTCCAAGGACTCCAAAAAGGGTGGGTAATCTGCGCTGCCGTTCGGCGCATAGGCACAAACAACAGTCAGAGCCCGTCCCCCCACACGTAGGCGAAGGGAGGCTACCCTCTCGTTCACCGGGGTGAACCCCAACGTACAGGCACCGAGATGGGGGGCAACAAGTATGCCCACTCCTGCTCGGCGCCTCTCACCAGGGGCAACTCCAGAGTGGAAGAGTGTCCAACCCCTCTCAAGGAAACTGGTTCCAGAGCCAGAGCCATGCGTTGAGGTGAGTCCGACTATTTCTAGCCGGAACCTCTCAACCTCACACACTAGCTCAGGCTCCTTCCCCACCAGAGAGGTGACATTCCATGTCCCAATGGCCAGCTTCTGTAGCCGAGGATCAGACCGCCAGGGTCCCCGCCCTCGGCCACCACCCATTCCACAATGCACCCGACCCCTTTGGCCCCTCCCACAGGTGGTGAGCCTATGGGAAGGGGGACCCACGTCTCCTCTTCGGGCTGTGCCCGGCCGAGCTCCATGGGTGAAAGCCCGGCCACCAGGCGCTCGCCAACGTGCCCCTCCTCCGGGCCTGGCTCCAGAGTGGGGCCCCGGTGACCCGCGTCCGGGCGAGGGAACATTGTTTCCATTTATATTATTCATCATAAGGGGTCTTGTGGGCTGCGCTTTGTCTCGTCCCTCACCTAGGACCTGTCTGCCTTGGGTGACCCTACTAGGGGCATAAAGCCCCTGACAGCATAGCTCCTAGGATCATTGGGACACTCAAACCCCTCCACCACGGTAAGGTGGCAGCCCAGGGAGGGGATATATATATATATATATATATA
>JBBPBX010012069.1:13567-27654 GCA_038048925.1 Garcialebias charrua | reverse complement strand
CCACACCTCTCTTTTTTTTTACCTGTGGCAGCCATCTTGAACTTGGTTCTCTCCAAAAGTTCAATTCAATTCAGTTTATTTATATAGCGCCAAGTCACAGCAGAAGTCGTCTCAGGGCACTGAACAGAAACATTCATATGCATGTATATAAAAAAGAGTTAACGTTATTTATCTGAGGAGCAGACTGCTTTGAGTTTAACTCCATCACAGACTCGCATCTTGAGCAAGCATGAAGGCAACAGTGGAAAGGAAAAACTCCCTCATGCGGAATAAACCTTTATCAGAACCAGGCTCAGGACAAGCATCCATCTGCTTCAACCGGCTGGGTTTGAGAGGAACGGGAAGGAGGAACAGATACACAATGGCAGGACAAGAACCACATGTCGAGATAGAAATACAGTAGTTCCTCATTTATCACAGGGAGTCCGTACTCTGAAGACCTGCGATAAGTGAAAACCACTAAGTAGTAATAGTAGATAGTAGTAGTTTAGCGCTAAATAATTTAAAACAGTTCATTTTAAATAAAAATTCCTTGGCAATTGTGTGGCTCATCCATCCATCAGCCAATTGTTTGTCATGTCCAATTTTATTTTGAAAAACCGCAATAGAGCGAGTCTGCGAAAAATGAACCATGAAGTAGCGAGGGACTACTGTAATATCAAATGAAAACTACTGGTAATCAGTTTTAACAATTCATTTAAGGAAATTAAGTCAATTTGTCCTCCAGTAGTCTAGTCCTATGGCAGCATAACAAGCCAACACTAACTATAGGATTTATCAAAAAGGAAAGTCTTAATCCCAGTTTTTAAACTGGACAATGTGTCATCCTCACGGACAGAGATTGGAAGTTGGCTCCACAAGAGAGGAGCCTGAAAACTGAAAGATCTTCTTCACATTCTGTTTTTGGAAACTCTAGGAACTGCGAGTAAGCCTGCGGTCTGAGAGCAAAGTGCTCTGTTAGGAGAATATGGAGCAATAAGCTGTAATATAATATGGAGCTAGGTTGTTGAGAGCTTTGTAGGTTAGAAGCAAGATTTTGAATTAAATTCTGGATTTGACAGGTAGCCAATGGAGAGAAGCTAAAACTGGAGAGATATGATCTCTCCTACTAACTCCAGTTAAGACTCTGGCAGCAGCATTTTGGATTAACTGAAGATGTTTCAAATAAGTTTTTAGACACCCAGATAAACCATTGCAATAGTCCAGTCTAGATGTGACAAATGCATGAACCAGTTTTTCTGCATAATTTTTTAGATTAGATTAGATGTTTCTAATTTTAGAGCTATTACGCAGGTGGAAGAAGGCGGTTCTAGTAACGTTTTTAATGTGGGGGTGTAAAATAAAAGACATGTCTGTCACAATCCTTGTGTTTTGAACCCATTTGCTGGCAGGAGAACGAAGGCAGGAGTTTAAAATAAAAATAAATGTATTTTAAACAACAAAAACAAAATGCTGGCGTGGCAGCAAAACATACAACTGAGATCAGGCAAAACAGGGCGGGTACAGACTTGGACAGATTTTCAGGACAGGAACAGAGGAGGACCGTGGTGTCTGAGCAAAACAGAACAATGACCAGACCAGGAGTGAAGGAGAGAAAAGCTTTGTAGGCAGGGGGAGTGAATAATGAGAGCACCTGAAACTGAGGAGTGAGTGACATAAATCATCAGAATCAGATAGAATCAGAAGCACAGCAACTGAAATCACAACAGAGCTGAATAACAAAAGTATGACGGGGGGGGGGGAACACAAATCAATATAAATAAACAGACAGGGACAGAGCCTGTCAATGTCCTGATCAAAAATAACACCAAGATTTTACCGTTAGAGCTGGAGGGCAGATCAATGCCATCCAAGGAGGGTGAAAGACTAACATATTAATTTATAAGTTGCTCAGGTCCAAAAACTAAAACCTCAGTCTTGTCTGTATTCAGAAGCAGAACATTTAGGGTCATCCAGGTTTTTATGTCTTGAAGACATGCTTGTAGTCCAAGTAGCTGATTGGATTCATTGGGTTTCATGGACAAATAGAACGGAGTATCATCAGCATAACAATGAACATTTATCCCATGCTGTTTAATAACTTTAAGACGTAATCAATTGTACATTTATTGATTGCTGTGTGGAAGTTTCGTCGCAATCTGTCCAGTGGTTCATGAGAAACTGCCTGGACATCCACAACTAACTTCTAACTACTTTTTACATTTTGCAGTCAGTCCATTTACAGAAAGAGATTTTAACTCAGATACAAGATACAAAGATTTTTATTGTCATCCACATCACATGTGGTACACGAGGTGGAACGAAACTATGTACACAGGGTCCCATTTACATCCAACAAAAACACAAATTGTAAAGTTAAACATTAGTAAGATCCGAGTCATGAACTAAGAATATACTACATTCACATTTATACTACATTAGAATCTGATGAGGTAGTTGCTGAAAGTCGTATCAAACACATGCTCCGAGCACTTTGCGTTATGCAACATCTTTGCTTAAAAGTTTGGCCCTAACTAAAAGTAAGTGCTCAGGGAAGGTTGATTATGGTTGTTTAAGAACAAAAAGGATGCCTCCAGTTCACATGTGTGGAGTTAAAATTGTATATATTTAAAGGGCAGCAGGCCCTCAGTTGTCATATTTTTTACGCTTCTGGTCCAAAATACATAATAGAAAACCCTTTTTCTGCACAGCTTGAAATAACAATACAAGACAAGCGAACAGGCTGAAGGTCTGCTTGAGGAAATTTATAATTCATGTCATAATACGTCCAGCTTCATGTCAGAGTAGAAATAATGAAAAAATGTCAAAGTGAGGCCTAGCAGATATATTTTAGGGTGCAGTGAGCACTTGGATTTGACACATTTACACAATAAATCATTTAGCTGCAGCAGTTCTGTGGCTGCTGCACATTTGATACCCTGTCCCAACATTATACTTGTCTTGTGTCACAACTCAGAGCAAACAGCATCAACGTTAAACTCGTTAAGTCTCATATGGTTAAGTCAGGTCCTCTGGATGGATTCTTCTTTGTTGAAACGATTTGTCTTTAAAACCCCTTAAGGTTCATCATAAGAGTTATGTAGCGTTTACCTCACACTGGATGGGTCTAATGCATTTAAGATCATGAAGTTAAGCCGGAGCTAGTGTTAAATAAACTTTAAATATTTCATTCAAGAGAAATTAAAGTCAAAATAAGATACCCTGATGCATGCTCGATAATCCAGGTAGAAAAATCTAAAAAAGATAAGTCTGGTCCTCTGGACATTCAAAAAACGTAACAAAACAAAGCAAAAATAAATAAAAAATGTCCAGAGGACCAGACTTACCTTTTTTTTTTTAGATCAAAATAAGATGCATTTCCTGTTGAGAATAGTAAGATTCCATTATCGTCCATATCATAATGATATGGAATTATGTGCTAATCAAAACAGAGCGATGACTCATCCTGTAATCAGTTCCGATGAACTGTATCACAGCTGCAATAAACATTTAATTCTGATATAAATGTTCTTGTAAGACCTATCAAAACTTGCTGATTTTTTTTTTTAAGCAACACTTTATATTGCTCTAAATTTGATCAAAAGCACAACTTTCAGCACAATTATCTGCTTTTCTCTGCAAACCGACATGTTCTAATTCTTCCTCATTTGGCTGAGTCATGAATTTCCTCTGCTGGCACGAGGCGTCACTTTTCACAATTGTATCAACACTTTAAACCGAGTTCCTCTATTTTTTTCTCTCTCTCTCTCTCTTCTTTTCTTAACTGTAAAGAAAATAAAGCAGTTTGTTTATGGCTCATCAATTTTTCATATACAAGATTCACTGAGTGACAGAGAGTGCTGCATAATTTTTATTGTTAATGCTTCCCAGCCCATCTTCTCACTAAATGTTGTATACACGGCATCTGCCAGAAAACGACAGAGATGAAGTGGCCCGTGTGGTGACCCGTACGAGCAATACGCCTCGCTGTGCATTGGAATGGGGATCTGTAAGTGAATGTGACTTGCCCGTTGGTGGGTGGGGTGTAAACAGGTGCTGGCACTGTGAGCTTGTTAACACTGGAGAGAGAATTAATTCCTCCAACAGAATGTTGCACATATGCAACACATAGCCTCTGGCTGTGGGGCGTCATGTAGGTCTTTGCTTTCGTGTTGTAGAAAAGGAAGTGTTTTTAGTTTGCATGCAGATCTTGAAAGAGATATTTTGGATTTAAAAAAAAATGGTGAGAATGGATGATTCAAGCTCTTGGTGCACAAAATTGGGTGTCAGCATCCATGGGGTTGTAGTGTCTGCTCAAAACCAGCATATTTTATCAGAGCCACTTGTTTGATCATATTTTAAGTTATGCATTTTATTTTGTGAACGTTGTCCAAGCCATGTTCCGCTTTGGTAGATATTTTTATGTGAAACACCTCAAGCGATGAGCAAAATAAATGTCAAACATCACAAATTGGGCCTCCGATGACCCATTTCTAGAAGAAATAAATTGACACAATGAATTATTCCATCTATCTGGCTTCTATAACGAGACAAGGACTTAGAAATTAGGACACTCAATTTTCAAGTCTTCTGCTCGTTCAGAGTCGTTTAGGCAGATTTGCCACATTCGTCCAATTTGTTTTATGATTTTTTTTTACCCCCTAACTAGAAGGATGGGGAAATGGGAGATACAATTGATGTGAGTTTGGAGAAATTGACCACCATACGTTGAATATAATAAAGGATTGTGTGTCAGAATTTAGTTAACTCTGGCATAGTTGAGGGGGATTTGAGACACTTGTGGCCATTTGTTTTAAACAGATGGTAAATGTTCTGGCAGTAAAGTAAAACTATAAAAGGAACAGAAAGTCATTTAGAACAGAAAAAAAACTGTGGTCAAAAGAAAGAAAGGTAGTGAAAGAAATAACGGAACTAACTGCAGCAAAACAGCTATATGAATGAAAAAAACTGTCTATGAAAGGAAATTCAATAAAAATATGATTTTTTTAAAAATCTGACACAACTATCTGGATTAAATTAAAAAAGTTTGATTTCATGTCTTATTGTCACCAAGCTGGTTGCTTTGCCACGTTGCACAACACAATGACTTAGTTTCTGCTTGAGCTCAACTCCACGGGGTCCACAGAGGATATGGTAAATGTCACATGTGGGTTAGAGCCTCTCCTCGAGCTTGATGTCCGAGTTTTGCGATATTTGATGCTGTGCTTTCAAGTCAGTCTGACAGAACCAGGCTACAACCAGATTTCCCAAAAGGACTTTAGATGCTGTACAGAGAAACTTGCTAACATCACTCTCAAGCCACATGAAAGCAGCACAGCTGCCATCTCTGGCCTCTGTACAGATTCAGATGATTTTGTGTTGTTGTGGCTCCATCTAGTGGAATGAAATTGAATTACATCTGTAAAACTGCCCCACTTTTTCCTTTACAGTATCTTTGTTTTTTGTTTTTATCCGCAGTGACGATGCTGTTGCTTTTGATCGGAGTCACTACTTTTCTGAATAATTCCTCCCATGACAACATCAGTGCAGGTAAAATAACTGAGCTCCTGTTCAACAACATTTAAGTTTACGAAACCTCAAGTCTTGTTTTAAGTTTTCTTTTCAATCTTGTTAAGATTAACAACAACTTAATTGTTGTTAATTGTTAATGGTTATCTAGATTATTTGTGTTTATTTGTCATTTTATAAGAAAAACAGTGTGTTTTTAGACATTTTTTTAAAACCAAGTTTCTTTTCCTCGCTTTTTTATTTTATTTTATTGTTCATTAACAGCAAAATGTGAATTCTCATATTGATTCGGCACAATTTGCATAACAAACACGTTTGCGAATTTATAAATCGATTTACTTTCTTACTTTAAGCTAATCACAGCAAGGAAAATGTGATAATTTTAGGTGGTGTTGAGAGTATGTGTGGAATTGCATAACTCTTAAAACACATAAGAAGATAACTGTATTGTAATACCAAACACTGTATGCAGTGAAATGCACGCTAACAGTGCACATTGTCATTTTTTTATATGAGCAATCAAAGTTACAACATGCTATTTAAAGGTGAAACACCCACACCTGCCTCCACCCTCATCCGCCCCACCCTGGGCCCCTGAGCAAGGCCCTTAACCCCCACTATCTGCTCCCTAAACAGGTCTCTCTTGAAAATGAGTTCTCGTGGCTCAATATGAGACTATCTGGATAAATAAAGGGTAAATGAAAAAACAAACTGAACATTTTGGACGTGCACTATAGATAATACTGAAATCATGACCTAATGCTGCTCTGCCCACTTTTTTGTTCTCAAAATTAGCACACAGATATAAAATAATGTGATAACTTACTGTATGCAGTGAATTTAAATAATGTATACATGCATGTCTTTTTACATCCACTAGATGGTGCTACAGCCCACTCCATACCCTGTGTTTCTATGTCCTCACTATGAATTTAAACTACAACAGAAATACACACAAATTACAACCCTGAGCAGCTTTAGAGCATCGTTTTATCACGTGTGATTAAACTGAACTGTTTTTGGTAAAAATCGTATTAATAACACTGAAAATACTTACAGCATTTTATTTTAAGACAAGTCACTATAGTCACCTAAAAGTATGAAGTTGTTATAAAAAGAGATACCGGGTAATCTAAACCTGTGATGAATTAGCACTTTAAAAAAATTAAAAAAAAATAAAACATGCACTGTAAACAAGTTGTTGTAAAATGTATGACAACTAACTGGCAGCTGGATGCCAGTAAGTTTCTACAAAAAGTATTTACAGTCAATGCTGTAATGTAGTTCAAGTCTCTTTATTGTCATTCACATCATGTGGTACACGAGGTGGAACGAAATTATATACCCAAGATCCCAGTTACACCCCAAAATAGAAAATCTATCAAGTATAAAAAGAAACTGAGTTCACAATATTGTTCACAATGTTAATACAGGTAGTCCCCGACTTACGAACGAGTTCCGTTCCTACGCCCGTTTGTAACACGAAAATCGCCGTAAGTCGAAAATGCGTCCAAACGGCACCTCATGCATCCAAAGGGCACCTCATACATACAGCACTGTATTTTTATCAAGCACTTAGCCTATCCTAACACATTACCGTACATAATTATCAAAAACCACATACATTTAGGAGCCATAATGAAGGAAAAAAAGTTAATTTCTTACTGGGAGCTGGTCATTTCTTCCTCCATCTGTTAGCATGTTAGCTCGTGCACCTCCGAGCTCTGCAGCTTGCTTCACGAGGTCCACAGTGTTTACAGCGACGTCTGTTCGCATGTTAGCTTGTTGTTCAGCTGTCCTCCGCTCCTCCTGTATTTCCAGCTCGGTCCAGAGGTCTACCTGCTCTGAAAGTTTCCACTGACCGCGTCAGTGGAAACCCCCTCCTGTAAGTTTCAAGCTCCCCTAAGTTTTGTTTCCAGCTCCCCCTTCCCTCCTGTAAGTTTCAAGCTCCCCTAAGTTTTGTTTCCAGCTTCCCCCTTCCCTCCTGTAAGTTTCAAGCTCCCCTAAGTTTTGTTTCCAGCTCCCCCTTCCCTCCTGTAAGTTTCAAGCTCCCCTAAGTTTTGTTTCCAGCTCCCCCTTCCCTCCTGTAAGTTTCAAGCTCCCCTAAGTTTTGTTTCCAGCTCCCCCTTCCCTCCTGTAAGTTTCAAGCTCCCCTAAGTTTTGTTTCCAGCTCCCCCTTCCCTCCTGTAAGTTTCAAGCTCCCCTAAGTTTTGTTTCCAGCTCCCCCTTCCCTCCTGTAAGTTTCAAGCTCCCCTAAGTTTTGTTTCCAGCTCCCCCTTCCCTCCTGTAAGTTTCAAGCTCCCCTAAGTTTCGTTTCCAGCTCCCCCTTCCCTCCTGTAAGTTTCAAGCTCCCCTAAGTTTCGTTTCCAGCTCCCCCTTCCCTCCTGTAAGTTTCAAGCTCCCCTAAGTTTTGTTTCCAGCTCCCCCTTCCCTCCTGTAAGTTTCAAGCTCCCCTAAGTTTTGTTTCGGTACCGTATTTTCTGCTGTAAAGGCGCATAAACGGCGTAACTCGAACAATGCTTTTCAATGGGAGCGCGTTCGTAAAGTCAAATTGTCGCAAGTCGAGACCGCCGTAAGTCGAGGACTACCTGTACTGCATTTACAATACTATTGCTGTATTTTTTATTAATAATCCTGTATTGTTAATTTAACATATTTCTGACATAAATGTACATTTTTTTTATTGTTTGCTTAAATGTGATTTTTTTTTTTTTTATGTTTTAAAGCAGAAAACCCCACCCAGCAGGGTGCTCATGTGCTGCCCTCGACACTGGTTTTATCCTTACTTCTGATCGTTGTTGTCCTGCTCACAATTTACTGTCTGAGGTAAATTATTATTTGTTACCTTTATTTATGCAGGTTAGTCTCATTTATTTTCAAGCGAGACCTGGTTTAGACAACATGTAAAATCCGCAAGTAAATCTGTACGTGCACACTTACTCTTTGTCTTTTAATGCACATTAGAATGAAGGAGAGCGTGTTAGGGTGGGGGTGGTTCTGAAACAGGTGGTGGGCAATGACTTCTGGGTAAACAGCTGCACTTTAAGTAAGGCAGCAAGCAAAAACGTTCGAGTCAGAACAGGCCAGACGCTCCCTGACGACAGCATGAGGAGGAACAACTTCACTTCTCTGAGATGGTTAATGTTGGTCTCCAAGTTTGTTTGTGATTTACCGCGGGCGCATGATAATTCTGCATTAAGGATCAGAACGATGTGTTTTATACTGACTTGTTCTGTGGTCGATGCAGGTTCAAGAACCACAAGAAAGCTCTTATTACATCAGTGGACAAAAAGATTCCAAATGGCTTCTTGGAGGAACAAGGTACTCTTGTGCTGCGCTCAAAAACACACCCACCAGAGCATGAAAACGAAACGTTGCCTTTTTCCGTTTTTATTCGTTTTTTATTTGACTTGTAAATTTATATTCCTTATGAACAAGAAAAGCCTCACGAAAGGTGGAAAGGTTGGAGAAGTCTCTCGGATTTCATAGCACGTATAGGGAGCCACATAAAACTTCTCTTCAAGTGAAAAATAAATGAACGGAAATGCCAAATTCTGAGCTAAGATAGTTTTGTGCAGCGGGTTTACGACTCGAGAAATCATTTCTGACGTGCAGTCGCAGAGGTAGGAAATCTTAATAGTGGCCAGGCTTGTTATTGCAGGTGCTGTGAGAGCTTGTAATGTTCTCTGTTGGGAGACGTTTGCTGCCTGACTGCCATATATCCCTTTAAACACAGGAGAGCAGACAGTGGTCCTCCTCCCAAGATCTCCCTCGCCCTCCAAGAGGTACTTCCCCATCCCTCTGGACTCGCTGGAGGAGGAGTACCGTGTCCGCTCCGCTGACGACTGCAAGCTCTTCAGAGAGGAGTTCAATGTAGGCACAAGTGCATTTGTTGTGGATGAAGATGTTTGTCCTGCAAGCTTAGAACAAGTACAACAAAAAAAAAGCAATAAGATATTTTGTTAGAGGGCTTTGTACCTGTGGCTTTTTGTTTTGTTCTCATGAGAAATGGACTCTCTCTCTCTCTGTAGTCACTGCCATGTTACTACCACCATGGGTCCTTTGAGGAGGCGAGCAGAGAGCACAACAGAGAGAAAAACAGATACCCAAACATTTTACCATGTGAGTGAGGATTTACTATATGGTCCGCCCTGGGTTTATTGATGAGTAAATCTTAAGAAA
Source organism: Garcialebias charrua (assembly GCA_038048925.1). Taxonomy (NCBI): domain Eukaryota; kingdom Metazoa; phylum Chordata; class Actinopteri; order Cyprinodontiformes; family Rivulidae; genus Garcialebias; species Garcialebias charrua. The sequence goes on along the minus strand of JBBPBX010012069.1, from coordinate 17,964 downwards.
AGTCATTGCAACTGCAGTGGGAGTTTCTCTCTCTTTGTTCCAGATGATCATTCGAGGGTGGTTTTGAGTCATCTTGATGGACATCTGTGCTCAGACTACATCAATGCATCTTACATAGATGTGAGTATTGACTATTGTAATGTTTTACAATCATTTTCCTTATCTGTCATCGCAATGCTTACAACACTCCTCGTGTGCTTTCGACTGCTGGCAAATTCAACTGGTGGCCCGCGGGCCATTTCCGGTTTGCGGGCGACTTCAATCCGGCCCACTTGATTAAAAAAATAATGATGTTTATTTGTTTTGGGTTTGGGTTCTGTTTATTGCGCAATAAAATAATCACATTTGAAAGGTAACAGATCATTGTAAAACTTGGTTTATTTACATAATGACTTTAATCGCTGGATGTCCGGCCCCCCGAGCTGCATGGCTTTCAGAAACTGTGGCCCGCCTGAGCAGTTTTGTTCAATAGCCTTGCCTTAGAGTCTTGCAACGGTTGAAGGGGTTCCTAATTTCCAAGCCTGAGTTGCAGAATCTCATAGTCTACACTTTTTAAATGTTAAAAATATTTGTGCAACAACGCTTTCTTTTTTCTTCTGAAATTAGTCCCAGAGCCTTATAAGACCTTCTGTATTTTGTCTCAAACATCTCCAACCTGTCTCAAGATTGCAAGAGTTATATGTTGACACCTGCATGGGATCCTTCTTCAGACAGAGAACAAGTCCCGATCTAAAAAAGAAAATGAGAGAGAGAAATGAGAAATTTATTAATAATACTATTAGTACCGTAATAAATAAAGTCTAAATATGCCTATTTCAAAAGCGTATTCTGCTAGTTTCAATAATAAATTTGAGGGCGGCTGCCAAGGTGGGTACAATATGGGCGGGGGTGCACAACAAAACAATGTTCATGGTTTAAAATACACTTTAGTGAGTTGCGCCCCCCAAAAAGCTGTAATTCTCTAAAGCTGGCTGTATAAAGCAGGACTTCATGGTTGCAAATACTTCAAATTCATTGAGAATACAAATAAAAATGTGTGTAATTTCTTGCAGCATTCAGTAAAGTTTTAGCTCAGTAAGTGAGATTGTACCTTTATCATTTTGGTCACTGTCATCAAAACTGGCTGCAAGCATTGTAGGCAAGTGGGAGTGCATCTTGTCGTCTAATATCGTATCAGCTTGCAATGCTCAAATCAATAATGTGATAATAATTTGTTGATATACTGTGCAGCCATACAATAAAATCTTGATGAGGGTGATTATTGTTTTGACAAATCTGTTGTTTTTTGTTTGTTTCTTTTCCACACAGGGCTATAAGGAGAAGAATAAATTCATTGCAGCTCAAGGTACACACAAACTACAAGCAAGTTGTGTGTTTAGCCATTAGTTTTATGTGTTTTAACTAGTACTTTTCTTTATTCTGTTTAAGGCCCAAAGCTGGAGACTGTAGCTGACTTCTGGCGGATGATTTGGGAACAGAAAACTGCGACCATAGTCATGCTGACAAATCTTAAAGAAAGAAAAGAGGTTTGATTTATTTATTTTTTTGCATTTCTCAGCACTCTTGATGCTAAAGGCTAAACACATTAAATCTATATTTCTCCAATGCACACTAGGTGAAACGCTTCTTTTGTATTCTCATGACCCAAAGTCAGGAGCATAATTTATTTGACCCCTGTGCTAATGGAGAAACCAGCAGATTACTTGGCATTGCATTAAATTCAACCTCAACGGGATAATTGAGTGCTCAAAAGCAAGTTTGATGGGGCAGAATGGAGGCAGTGGGGATCAATGATGGAATAATTGTTGATAAGATCCTGAGAGGCTTTGTGATAATTAGAGAATCTAGTTAATGGGTTGAAACGTCACTGTGAAGACCTTATTGACTGTCAGAGTCACACAAAATCTCAATGACTGTTTAAATAGGATTGTGAAATACATCCAAAAATACCAAATTGTATGTATACCAGGAAGTAACGAATTACAAATACTCACATTACTGTAAGTAGATTTTTTTGGGTACTTGTACTTTTATGAGTATTTGTTTCAAGTGTAATTTTACTCATACTTAAGTACAAATTAGACCATGTAATCTACTGCGTTACTTATAACACCAGGAGTTGCTACTACTGAGTATGGCCGCCATTTGAACTAATATTCAAACCGTTCATCTGCATCTTCAATAAGGTTCTCAGATCGTAAACACACCAATTACCTATGACATAATCAAAGGACTACTCCGTAGAGTAGAGAGTCATTTATGGATGAAAGATTTGGAGAAAGAGCCAAAATGAAGACAGAGGACAACACAGTCGACAGAGAAAATGATGAGGTAAAGGCTGAGGACGAGTGCCCATGGCCCAGTGGTGTAGTCTACGTGATACGTTGGCATACGGATATGCTGGTGAAGATTCTCAGTCATCCAGGACATGATCAAATCAAAAAAAAAGTTCAATACAAAAACAACTGAAATGAGAAAGCTCCTCGGATGAAGAGCGAAACGTCTTCTGTTACAAATAAAGTCCAGTTGTTTTTGTATTGAAAGTTTTTTTTTATGTTGGCATACGGAGTATACCCATTAGAAAAGCTTAAGATTTTCAGTACTGTATACCCACTTAAAAGTGCCCAATGATACATGACATATCGTTAGGCACGTGTCATTGATATGTTAAACTGCATTTAAGCGCTTCCGTAACAATCTATCAGAATGCAGAGCTTGTTTATTACATTCACTTATCCAGCAAATTATTGTATAATTAATACTTACTACTTATGCAGTACTTGAATTTGTTTTGCTTTGATACTATTTTATAAATGTTATAACTTTTTATTATGAAGCCAACTGTTGTACAAAGTTTGTTGTTCATTTATTCAAATATGAGCATCAGAGAAGTTTAGAAATGTTCAGTATGCTTAAAAAATCAAAATAACTTGACGATTGCATTGTACTAACCAGTGGACTTTGGTTTATAAGCACAGTATACGGACCGACCGTGGTAGTTTGTTTTATGTTGGATGTTGGGCATTCATGCTCATTGGCTTCAGCAGTATCCAATGTCCAACGTAAAACTAACTTTACTGCAGTGTACCCACTACAAAAATGTGGACTACACCATTGCCATGGCCGTACCTGGAGGAATGTTTCATGTACAGAGGGTGAAAAGGAGATACGGTGTCCAGATGCAAACTTTGTTTGATCTCTACGGTGATAGCAGTTTACTTCAGCATCTAATCTCAAAAACATGTGGTATATGAGGTTTTACCTGTATGATATTGCTTTGTGAGAAGAGTACTTTGTACTGGCTGGCTAAAAACTCTGTTTTTATTGGCTGGTTAACGGCGGGTCACTGTGGCTTTTTTGAAATTCTTATTTACCACCTGGAGAAGCAAGGGGACTATAGTTTTTTTCAGAGATTACTAACATCAGCCTGTCAGGAGATAGTGACAGAGTGAAGAAATATGTTAAAAATATATTTTTAGACAACTTACAGACTGCACTACAGAACTGCAGACTGCAGCTTTAAGTATTTTTTAAAACACCAGTACTTTTACTTGTAAATGAGTATAGGCCTGTTACAATAAACAATAAATCATTTAATCGCATGATAAATGAAAATGATCAACCTCATTTTCATTACATACATACTGTACATGTACATTATTCAGCTCAATTCAGTTCATTTATATAGCGCCAATTCACAACAAAGTTGTCTCAGGGCACTGATCAGAAACATTCACATACATAGAAAAGTCAATTAGTAAAGTTCTCTAAGGAAGCCAGCAGACTCAAATCTTCACTTTGTTGCAGTCTCCCATCCTGAGCAAGCACAGTGGTAACAGTGGAAAGAAAAAAACTCCCTTTTAACAGGAAGAAACCTCCAGCAGAACCAGGCTCAGGACAAGCTGCTTTGACCGGCTGGTTGAGAGGACAGAAAGGAGAGAAAAACGAACACAGAATGGTCGGTCCAGGTATACAGTAGGTGCAGGTGTACTTGAAAGACAAAAACACATGTCAAGGATAGAAAAAATAATTACAAATGCAAAACAGGTTGAACAGAGTAAGTAAAGACAGTAGCGGAGTGAAAAAGTGTGGTCAGTTTGTCCTCCAGCAGTCTCAGCCTATAGCAGCATAACTAATGGACAGATCAGGAAACCTAAGGCAACTCTGACTATAGGATTTAGCACAAAGGAAAGTCTTAAAGATCCACTGACGTGATTTTTCTACTATTCATCAAATTGCTCAAAATATATATATATTATCATTTAAATATGTTAGTTTTTGCAAACAAAATGATAAATCACTTTAATTTTGCTTTAAAAGTGATTTTGAACTTCAAGCTGTGTTTAATCATGGGAAATCCGTTTACACCCGAACGCACCATCTGTGATGTCATGTGC
>JBBPBX010012069.1:0-13081 GCA_038048925.1 Garcialebias charrua | reverse complement strand
ACCATCTGTGATGTCATGTGCAGAGTTGAGGCAGAGCTCTTGGCTTGTCACGGTATGAGCAGCTCACATAAAAGTAAGTCTGATACGGCATCAGATCTAAATTAGATCCTGCTGTTTCTTGTTCCATCACCCAAACTATTTTCTGCTTCCCAAAATGAAGACAAATAGCTTAAATCTTCACCTAGATTGCTAAATTAGTCAGGTTTTAAAATGTCTGCTATTGAAGAGACTGGAGCCCTCTGCCTCTCACTCTGCACATTACATCACAGATGGTGCGTTCAGGTGTAAACGGATTTCCCATGATTAAACACGGCTTGAAGTTCAAAATCACTTTTAAAGCAAAATTAAAGTGATTTATCATTTTGTTTGCAAAAATTAACATATTTAAATGATAATATATATATATATTTGAGCAATTTGATGAATAGTAGAAAAATCACGTCAGTGGATCTTTAAGCCTAGTTTTAAAACTGGACAATGTGTCAGCCTCATGGACAGAAACTGGAAGTTGGTTCCACCAGAGAGGAGCCTGACAACTGAAAGATCTTACTCCCATTCTGGTTTTGGAAATTCTTAGCCTGGCCCTCGCCTTCCTGCACAGCTCCGCTCAATTCTCATTTCCCTTCACTGCACAGTCTGGGACTTGTCCCATAGACAAGGATATCTCCGGTAGATTTTTGACCGGACCAATCAGAGAGCAGAAGGCGGAGTTTTGAACGACGTCGACTGACGTCGTCATTCAAAATGGCTGCCGCCACGAAGGAATTTTCAATAAAACAAGGTAAAAAACTATTATTTCTCTGCTGAGAAAAATATATTTCTTAGCTGACGTTATATCAGAAGTGTTCCTGAGCAATCAGAGAGCAGAAGGCGGAGTTTTGAACGATGTCGACTGACGTCGTCATTCAAAATGGCTGCCGCCACGAAGGAATTTTCATCAAAACAAGGTAAAAAACTATTATTTCTCTGCTGATAAAAAATATATTTCTTAGCTGACGTTATATCAGAAGTGTTCCTGAGCTTAACAGTTCCTAAATCAATTCACGAAATGGTCAAATCTGCTGGATTTAAATAGTTTCGGTTTGACATTTTCCAAACAGCCTCGGGTGCGCTACGAAAATAAATGATAAAAAATCGAATTTTATCTCAAATGTTTTATCTAGGCCAACAGTCAGTAAATTAGAGCCATATAATTACACACTGGTGGCAGAAAAAATATCCACCGAGTGGTTTCTGAGCAATTTATCTGATAGCCTGGACCTCGCCAGGCTAAACTAACAAAACTCCGCCTTCTGTTCTCTGATTGGTCCATTCAAAAATCTCCAGGAGAAATCGTTTTCAATGGGAGGAATGCCAGACCCTAGTCCAAAGCGAAGTGAAGGACAAGGGTCTGGTGTCAACCAGGCTAGGAAATTCTAGGAACAACAAGTAAAACCGCAGTCTGAGAGTGAAGTGCTCTGTTAGGAAAATATGGAACAATAAGATCTGTAATATAAAATGGAGCTAGGTTGTTGAGAGCTTTGTTGGTTAGAAGTAAGCTTTTGAATTCTATTCTGGACTTGACAGGGAGCCAGTGGAGAGAAGCTAAAACTGGAGAGATGTGATCTCTCCCTCTGGCAGCAGCATTTTGGATCAACTGAAGATATTTTAAAAGAAATATTTGGACACCCAGATAACAAACCATTGCAACAGTCCAGTCTAGATGTGACATATGCATGAACCAGTTTTTCTGCAACATTTTTGGACAAGATATTTCTAATTTTAGAGATATTACACAAGTGGAGGAATTATCTTTTATGTCATTATCTTTACCAACTTCTTACTTGGGTCACGGGTGTCACTAGGGGTGGCATGGTGGCTCAGCTGATTTAAAACCTGAGGGGGCTTTCTGTCAGGAAGTTACACATTGACTGTGAAATGACCTTAGCTTGGTTTGTTTTATATTGACAGTTGATTGAAGACTTAATATTCAAAGAAACATTTGTTTATGACAAAGGTAGGCGATATCTCTGACATGTTCATCTTGTTGCACTGCTAAGACAATTCACATGTAGAAACTAGAAAACGACAAAAACATTCTCTAAGGAAAAGGAAAATAGTGCTTTCCATCCAGCTGCCTAGAATCTTAACAATTTATATTAAAGTTAGTCATTTTGATGATGTGTGCAATCTTTTGTTTTTTACAGATTCCTCCTTTCCACGATATCTACAGCAGAGAGTTACACCCCACACTAAAACTCAACGAGATTGAAACCACTGTGAGAACTTATTTTACTCTGCACCTACACACAAGGCCCAAGGGATGTGAGCACTTAGACATTTTGTTGTATTTCTGTTGACGGGGCAGTTCTGATTGATATAAAAAGCATTTTCTAGATTCAGTACTGAGAGATTCTGATAAGCATACAGTAAATCACTGCTGACCAATGATTCATACAGAAAATCATTTGAAAAAATTTGGTTTATAAAAAAACAACATTTTGAAAGCCTTTTTGCTGCACTCAAAGTTTGAGATTTTTTTATATTCTGTTCACTTGATCTTTAATGTTCACGGCATTAATCAATACTAATCAATAATTAAAGGTCTTGGTCTTATGTGCAATCCTATGCAATATTGTGAGATGCCACTCTCGGAGTATGAGTTGTGGATGACTCTCCGTTGCTACTTCACTAAGTTTTAGATCAACGTCTGTAAAACTGACTAAACTTCATCAACTTTGTGTTTTTCAAGTCCAGGTGTCTGTGATGGCCATCCTGAGTTTGGTTGAATTCAAAAGTTAATCAGTTGTAAAAGTTTCTCTTAAATCCATCCAGTATTCATGATATATTTTGCTTAAAGCTAAAAGGTCTCTCCAGGTCTCTCTTGTAAAAGAGTCCTCGAGGCTCACTGGGATTAACCTGCCTAAATAAAGATGGAATTAAAAAAAAAAATCTAAATGTAGCAAAAGGCTACATTAAAAGGCTAAAAGTCAAATTTATTCATAACACATATTTAAAACAGCAGCTGTTACCAAAGTGCTTAACCACAAAGTCAATGGTAGTAATTAAAGAAAAAATAAAACAAAATGTATTTAAAAGCATCACAAGTAAAAACATAAAAACACAAAATAAGGAAATACTATATCAGACCACGCTTTGTTCAAAGTCAGTGAAAACAGGTGTTTTTAGCAGAGATTTAAAAACAGGAAGTGAAGTGGCCTGTCTAATGTTGGGGGACAGATTGTTCCAGAGTTTAGGGCACACGAATGAAAAATCCTGATCTCCTCTGAGCTTCAACCAGCTGGTCAGATGATCTCAGCGCCCGCGAAGAAACTGTAGGGGAATATATGTATAGTATAGGATATAATATAATAACTTTTATTTATAACGCACTTTACATACAATTGATATCAAAGTGCTACAATCAAGATTAAAATCAACCATAAATGCAACTAAGTGTGGAGGAACAACCAAGAGGACAGTGCCTCACAGATGATCGCATAATTTTTTTTCTTCACAAAATGCAGATAAAATACTCAAATAAAAACTGGGTGCAATAAAAAACAATATTGGACTTCTGGTCCGGTCAAACTCCTACTCCCAGGTATTTACGCTCACATACTCTGGAACAGCCTCACCTCAAACATTTATAAACATGAGTTCTTGTAGCAAACTTAATTCCTGTCCCTCAAAGAAAACACAAAGAATCCGTAATTTAAATACAATTCTGTAACGTTTATTTTCAGTTTGAATTATGACATGAAATTATGGCAAATACTGTATTAATGAACAACCAATAATATTATTTTAGAAAGTAAATGACATAAATCTTAGGACTTTGAGAAGGAGTTTTGATTCAATTTGAACCAAGGTCCTGCTCTTAACGTTAACATTTAGGTAAGTTTATCTCAGATTCATGAATTAAATTAGCTAAACATACTTAGTTGGTACTGCTTCGTGGTTCTCTCATCAGAAGGAAAATTTTCATCTCTCATTACCAGTGGTGGGCACCAGCCCACTAAAGCACAAATCCGCTAATTGTGGACCTAAACCATTTGTTTGCGCTTTAGCGGATTTACTCATTTTTATAATTCATAAGCGGATTTGCACTTTTTCTATTTAAAATGCAGTACTTTAGCGGATTTACTCATTTTTATAATTCATAAGCGGATTTGCACTTTTTCTATTTAAAATGCAGTACCGTTAATAACTAATTATCTATCAGTATTCATTTTCTTGAAAAGTGGAAAGTTTAACTGTTATGAATCACAATGCACGTGATCCATTCTACAGCTCCCCTCCCAACTAACAGCAATCATTGAGAGAAGGTATATGTCCATTCTTCCTGTTGCTTTCAGTCATGGTTCTGATTTTACAGACATGTCCCACAAGGCTGCTGTGTCTGCTTATGTCATGTGCCCATAATGCATTGCAGCACTTCAGTTTTCCAGTAAACAGTTTTAAAATTACTTTATTGATGCATTTTTAATGAAAAATCTACAATAAACAAAAGAAAAAGACAAAGAAGCAGCCGAAATAGCAATCCTCAACACATTCAACAACTTTTTAATTTTTAGACCATGAGCGAAAGGTCTATTTTAGGAAATGACATCCCCAGCGATTTGCGGTTATAGGTAGGATGAAGGTGTATAACAGTTCATGTACTACTAGTTGGCAGTGTAGTGCAAATATTGCATAACTTATTGCTGGCTACCAAGTGTTGAATTGAACATGTGCTTTAAAATTAGCTTCTGCTAGTTTTCCTAAGACATAAGCGCTTTTGAAATTGCGGACCTAAATAACTTAATAAGCGCTTGAGAAATTGCTGAACTAATTTTTGGACTAGCATTGCCCACCACTGCTCACTACCACAGTGGATGCATGGAGGAAGCCGGTGGCCCGCTATCCCAAGAAGGATGTGGTTTCTCAGGGCTGTGGTCCGTTCGGCTCATACCTTACGCTCCTGGGTGTTTTGAGAAGTTTCAGGGTGCCCACCTTGTCTCAGCTGGACACGTCTTCCATCATATGGCTGTTGTTTCTTAGAGAGTCGCACCAACTCTCCACAACCACTCACTCCATCTGCTCAGCTCAGCTGATGATCCAAAGCCAACTTGCCTCATCGGCTGCCGTCTCACAACTTCCTTGGTGTTCAGTTTACCTGGCACCAGGAAGACGGGCCCCTTATTAACCAATCAGAGGGCTTCTTACAGTAGGAGTATTCCACTGTATAATTGATGTAATTAAAATATCCCTCCTCAAAGAGAAGATAATACAATGACTGGCACCTTGTTTACTGTTTGAAGTTCTGCTCAATTCATGATAGTTTCAGTTTCTGTTGATAAGGCCAAGTGAAGCTTTTTGGGAGGCCATCTTCAGGAGACTCAAAAGTCTAAACTAATCATCATATACTGAATACGTCAGGGTTGCCCCAGCTGTAGATTTTAACACATGCACGCACACACGCATGCACGCACACACACAGAATGGATAAACAAAGAAACTTCCTGTGTAGAAACAAAATGCCAGTATCTGTCCCAGATTACTGTAGTAGGAAAGGAGAAGGTAGGGTAGACATAGTGTCTCTGAGGACATTTGTCTTAAGGTTCTTGGAAGGATGGATGCTACAAAACATATGAAGTAGGTCAGAGAGATATGAGGGTGCAAGACCATTTAGGAACTTTTAAAGGTCAACAGGAGAATTATAAAATCAATTCTGATACGTACAGGGAGCCAGTGAAGGGAGGACAAAACTGGTGAAATATCTTCAAACCTACAAGTTCCTGTTAAGAACCAAGCTGCTGCATTTTGGACGAGCTGGAGATGTGAGAGGGAGACCTGACTGACCCCAACATAAAGCACATTAAAGTACCGGTAGTCTAGTCAGGTTATAATGAAGTCATGGACTAGTTTTTCAAGGTCAGATCTGGTCAACACAGACTTAAGCTTGGCTATCTACCTTAATTGGAAGAAGGTTTTTTTTTGTGTAAAACATAGTTAATCTGTTTACTGATCTTAAAATCAGAATCCAAAGCAATCCCAAGATTTGTAACAGACTGCTTAAGATATGGCTCAAGAGAATTGAGATTTAAAGAAACAGAAACAGCTGTAGAGCTAGGGCTAAACAGTAGCCGTGTTTCCATCCATTTTCAATTCGAATTTTGAGCAAATTTTTGAAAATTCGCAAAAATGTAAATAAAAATTAATGCGAATCAGAAGTGTTTCCATCAACTGGCTTGAAGCGAATCCACCAGGCCACGCAAAGCGGCATTACGTCAGACGTCAGCGTTACGCATGTCTACAGTAAACAGGAAGTAGCGGTTGAAAACAGGAACCGAACCACACATCTCGGCAAAATGGAGAGAATATTTCAGGAATGTGTTGCTATCGGGCAAGTTGTATTTATTCTGTCATGCCAACTAGTTTTAGCGATGTTACAGCGGAAACAGCTGATCAGTCACATGACGTGAATGTTCGCTACGTCAGAACTGAGTCGGCAAATCTGTTTCCATCTGTCGTTTTGCGCATCAGCTCTGTTTCGAAAAACCCAAAAACCACCTCAAGCGAGCGTATAAACTTTTTTGTGAATTAGAGGAAGTTAATTCGAATCGTGCCGTTTCCATTAAGCTTTTCTCTGATGCGATACTTCAAAATGTGCATCAAGAAACCTTGATGGAAACACGGTTCCAGCAACTTCAGTTTTCGGATCATTGAAACTTAAAAGATTTGATGCCATCCATGCCTTAATGGCAAGACTCAATGCATTTTTACAGAGGGTGAATTGTGCATGAACTATTTGGTTGTACGAGCAGATAAATCTGACAATCATCAGCATAACAATGAAATGAAAAAACTTGTTTCTTCAGGATAGGCCCTAAGGGGAGCAGATACAGTGAAAACAGAAGGGTTCCAAGAATCAAGCCCTGCGGGACCCCGCAGGAAAGAGGCACTGAAGCAGATATCAAAATTAACACAATAGCCGTGTTTCCATCAAGGTTTCTAGCTGCGCAATTTGAAATAGCGCAGCAGAAAAGCTTAATGGAAACGGCAAATTGCGAGGTTACTTCCTGAATTACGCTAAAAAGTTTATACGCTCGCTTGAGGTGGTTTTTGGGATCTTCGCAACCGAGCAGATGCGCTAAACGACAGATGGAAACACATTTTCCGACTCATTTCTGACGTAGCGAACATTCACGTCACGTGACGTTCAGCTGTTTCCGCTCCGGACAACATGTAACATCGCTAAAACTAGTTGGCATGACAGAATAAATACAACTCGCCCGATAGCAACACGTACCTGAAATATTCTCTCCATTTTGACGAGATGTGTGGCCGGGTTCTGTTTTCAACCGCTACTTCCTGTTTACTGTAGACATGCGCAGTGCTGACGTCTGACGTAATGACGCTGACGTCTGACGTAATGACGCTGTGCGCGGCTTGGAAGAAGCGCTTCAAGCCAGTAGATGGAAACACTTCTGATCTGCATTAATTTGTATTTACATATTTGCGAGGTAGCTCAAAATTCGAAATGAAAATGGATGGAAACACAGCTAATAACTCCTGTTACCCATAAGAACATAACTTTTCTTATGTTGCACCAGTAATCCGTAAAGTAATCAGTAAAATTAGCTGCAGGCTATCAAGAAGCTAAAAGTAGCGTAAGTAGACCAAAATAACACATTATGTGTGCATAATAACTTGAAAAATAAGGCACGTGCTGACTTCCATTTTTGTGTGTGGCTGCATCGAGACACCTCTGGCCTGCCGTAGTGCTCACACTGGTCCTTTACTCTGACATTGCATTTTAATGTCTACTTTGTGAGAATCAAAAACAAACCATGTTTTTTTGTGTGACAGAAACTTTTGGGCCGACTGTGTGAGCTCAGTCGGATGTTGAGAGAACATGCGGCTGTCATCCACAGACTGCGAATGGAAAAGGTACATCATTTCTCATCCGTGTTCATATGTTTCCTGTGTTTTTAACTTTATTACATATGTGTGTATGTGGAGGGGTGGTACATAAAACTATAAAACGTCATTATAACTATGGGAGTTATGATTGAATCTGACAGAAAACAGAAAGTTCCCAGATAAGAACATGTTTAGTGAGCAGAAAGTGATTAAGTATTGACTCCAGACGACACCAGCAGCTGCATGTTCACTCAGACTGAGCATGTACAAGTCATTCATTTACAGCAGGCCTGTCAAAGTCAGTTACAAATAATAAAATAAAATAAAAACCTGGTCCAAGCCACAGGCCAATTTCCGTCGATCCATTTACTCAAGGCTGATACCTGACATCTTTTCTTGGTTGCATGGGTCATCAACCATAGCTTGACTGACAACAAAGTTCATGCTCAATCAACCTGGTACCAAATCCAATAATTCTGAGTCGGGACATCTGGACAGTTTCTTTTTTATAGAGACGTTTCGCCCTCTATCCTTAGGGCTTCATCAGTCAGAGGAGTTCCACTAAACTGTTTCCCCACCAAGCAGTAAACTCTTTAAGTGGACCAACCAATTTTGCTGGAGCTAAGATGGTTTCTGGGGGCCGTCCTGTCCCCCGTCGCCTCCTCCCAAGCAGACATCCATAGCCAAAGTGGTTCAAGGCAACAAAGTTAATGATCAATTATCCAGAAGAATATCTTAAAGGGGACCACAGATTGCTTTTTAAAATTTTTATGGTATTTCTTTGGGGTTAAAAAACAGTGTTCATTCAATTTAATACACAAAATAATTCTTAGATAATCAATTATACCCTTTTTAATTCTGCCATTTTTAACTTTCGTTTTGAACGACCGGTTTATGATGAGGAGGTCTTGTGGCACGCCCTTCAAAGATCTGCTTACATTAACTCCGCCCTCCAAAGGCAGACGAGGAAGTCTGAACTCACGTTACTGCACGTTTCTTTTGCCTCCTTCTGACTCTCCCTCCCTCTGACTCTCCCTCCCTCTGACTCTCCCTCCTTCTGCCTGTGGCGCAGCTGTAGGGGAGCAAAGCACACACACACACAAGCACAGCAGCACAGCGGGGGCTTTTTTATCTGCGTCCCTCCGAGGAGCACGTGCGGGCCGGCACACACACACATACACACACACACACACTCACAGCGGGCTTTCTTTTTATCAACACTACCTGACGCTCTGATGGAATTAAATAGGAGCTCCAAGTGATCTTGGCTCAGGCTGAACCTGTATGTGAGGACACACACACACGCGCACACACGGGTTTGGTTGCGTTAAGTAGTCTGTCCTGCTAATGACACATAAACCAACACACACACACACACACACAGAAACATGCGCATCTGTTCCCATCTGAAAACTATCAATTTTAAATCCATTATCTGCGCCACGAGGGTCAGAGAGTTAGCTGGCTAGACTCTGTGACATTTTTAGCCATGAAATCAGGAAAAACAACCGTCAACTCTTTTATACTGGAGTGGGTTGAGCCGCACCAGGGGTTGCTAGGTGAGGGGGCTGGACTCAGGTTCGAGGTGGGTTGTCCTCGCGCCTGTGACGTAACAGGCGCGATGATTTCAAAACGAAACCTATCTTATCACAGTTAAATAAATCTACTTAGAGTAAATAAACCACTGGGTGCATTTTTTTGGCCTTAGGACTGTTTTTTTATGGAGTAAATACCCAAAGTTGAGTAAAAAAAACATTAAAAAGTGAATTTTGAATATGTGGTCCCCTTTAAAAAAGTTAAGTCTGGTACCTCTGGACATTCAAAAAACAAAACCAAACAAAAAAAATTGTAGAAACGTTTTGTCTTTCCTCCGAAAGACTTCTTCATTTCCCCTAATGCTTAGCAGGTTTTTAGTTTTCCAGCTTTAGGTGCAGCTGTAAAACTAAAATACCGCTAAGCATTATGGGAAAGACAACAAAATCCACTCTCTTAGTGGTTAAGGGGAGTGGGTTGTGTTGTCTTTCCCATCATGCTTAGCGGTTTTTTTGTTTTTCCAGCTGCACCATGAGTGAGAAGGACATGTGTGTGGTATTGACCTGCCTCTTGTGTGCTGTTAAAGTTTATGAGTAAGGCTCAAGAGTGTCTTCATTGGGTATATCTCACACAATGTTAAAATGAATAATCTCAGTACAAAAATTGCATTATACAGATACATATACCTGAACAGTATCGGATCGGGAAAGTATCGTATCGGTCGATACCCAGTTTTAAGGATCGGATCGGATCGGAAGTGAGAAATGTGGATCGGTGCATCCCTATTTACAACCCCATATTGCCACAACTGCTTGGTGGGGAAACAGTTTACTGGAACTCCTCTGACTGATGAAGTCCTCTGGATAGAGGCCAAAATGTCTCTATAAAAAAGAAACTGTCCAGATGACCCGACTGAGAATTATTGGAGTAGCTTGGCTGCTTTCATTTGACATTCTTTGTTGTTCTTTGCACATCAAGATCACAGATTACTGAAAAATCTAACTTTTTCTGGCTCCAAAGTTAGCCAGTTATAAGAAGTCATCTCTAAATTAAGTAATATCAGTTTTTTTTAAAGACCATGTAAAGTGAATTTCAACATTTTCTTCAATAAGCATCATAAATGTCATAATTGTAATCTTGTAAATGAGTAAAAAGTCTCAAAATTGTAGCTCAATTAATTTTGGAGTTATAGAGCAAACTGTGTATAAAGATATTTCTGTTTCAGGATTTTTTAGGCGTGTTTTAAATGTGACCGCGTTTCGTCACGCGGTCTTCTTAAGTATAGCCCCACCCCCTGCAGCTCCAGCCGTATAAATTCGCCTCGGTGGAGCCGTTCACTCGCGAATCGCAGATAGCATCAGATAGCAATAGCATAGATATTTTGTTCATTGTTAGCTAGCTAATCAATTATGCCTCGTTCGTGCATCTTCCCTGGATGTCGCAATGGTCAGGGCACCCGTACAAATCATAACGTGTTTTTATACCGCGTGGTTTTATACCGAGTATCTGTAATGCCTGGATAGGTCAATGGATAAAGCGTTTGCCTTCCGTCCCAAACCTTATGGGTTCAATTCCCGCATGGTACAACTTTTTTTTTTTTTATTCATTCCAGATTAAAAACACACAAGAAAACTATTTACAAAAACAGCGTAACTCTTGGAAAAAGTAGCTGCTGTTACAGACAGAACTCAGATAAAAACAGAGCAGGTTTACTGGCTCTGCTGTCTGCCTCTCCACACACAGCTCAGCTGCAGGCCGCAGTACTGCGCTGAAACCACGCCCACGCGCTGACACGCCCCCACAGTTTCAGACCAAGGGAAAATTATGTTTTTTCATGATTTTTGAGACTTAATTTTATAAGGAAAACAATGTTTTTAATCAGTCAGATTTATATGGGTGATTAATAACACATATTTATGCCATGTGACAAACTAAAAACACACATTTAAAGCTCCACTGACATCATCTTTTAACTTTCCATAAAATGGCACAACATATATATATATATATATTAAGATTGACCTCTGATCGTTTTTGCTAAAACAATGTTAAATTAATTAAAATTCCTCTCAAAAACAGTTTAAAATTAGCGCCTTTTTTTTCACATGATAAATACGGGGTTTCCCGTCGCGCGATTATGACGTCACACACAGACTCACGTCAACTGCGCACCTTGTTTACAATGGACAAGATACAAACGCGATCCGTCCAATTTAGCCATTTAAAACTTTATATTTTAGCGGTTTGACTTCAGAGAAGCCAAAGTTATTTCCAGTAAACAGCAGGTTATAATTTTTTTTCAGCTCCTGCTGGTTTTTGGAGACTTTTCACTTCAGGAAGTGCAGCAGCTCTGTGAGGACTTACAGCAGCTGATAGTTGAGAGTCAGAAGGAATTCTACATGTAAATCGTTTCCACAGCACTGAAATGGTAATATATTAGTTAATGTTTCTAATAATTATTCAACATTATTAGTTATTAGTTTGTGTACAAAACAATTTGCACAGATCATGTTGCTTCAATTTGTCAGCTTTGTTATTTAATCCAGTCAACATGTTGAAAATATTTCATATTTATTTTTCTATTTAATTTGGACATCACTTGGTGTTATAGTGGTGTCTCATTAAAATGATGGAAATACATGACATTAGTTTGACCCATTGTCTTAATATACAGTATACTGCATATAATATATACTGTGTGTGTCTGTGTGTTTTATCATCAATTCACAGAAATATCTTCACCTGAAGAGTGGACCCAGGTGGAGGAGAACAAACCTTGATATTGTTAAACAGATGGAGACATCTTCAGGATCTGTAGAACATCAGGACTGATGCTGCAGAAAGCTACGTTTGTGCATCAAGACATCAAAATATGCAGAAATACTACAACTGGCCAGAGCATTGAGATGAAAATGAATCAATGAAAATATGAATTTAATATTTTTTCTGACAGTTCAAATGAACATATTGTTTGAAAAAAAGGATAACAATGAACCAAGTGTTTCTGTAGTTATGTGTAAATAAAGTTACAGTAGTACACTATATTATCTGTTAGTGTTGAGTTATTCTTTGTGAGAATATTTGTGTATCTGTTTTAATTTCATTCGTTCATCTACAACTCACAGCTCGTACTTTAGTAAAAACAAAATTGGTGAATGTTAAAAAAAACATTTTATTAAAATAAAACCATCCCATATTATCAAATATATGAAAACCTCTGGGGAAACATTAATATGAACAGATTATCAAAAAAATTGAGTTTAAAAAATATCAGCAAGTGGTGTTTGACTTCATCAGCTCTGTAAAAATGACACTTTACAGCTGTAAATCTGCAAAATCAGAATTTTACTAGAAATTCATTAAGAACTAGTTTCTCCTCATCCTGCTGCTTGTACACTTCTTCAGACTCCACCACCTCCTCGTCCACGCTCCTGGATGTCCAGGTGTTGTAGGTCTGGACGCAGAGGACATCTGGGTCCATTATGGGCTGAATGCTGCATCCACTTTGTCACTTCCCTCATCAGAACCACAGAAAATCAACAGATTTACATCAAAGAATATTGTTGAGTACTATTCTTTTTGTTGATGCAATCTTACCTGCTGTGATGTGAAAGTCTGGGTTGTACTAGTGGTTCAGGAAGAGCCTCAGGTGATGGACTGG
>JBBPBX010012068.1:25022-54726 GCA_038048925.1 Garcialebias charrua | reverse complement strand
ATGCTAACGCTAAAGCTTCTAACAGCTAAAGCTGCTAACAGCTATAGACGCTAACAGCTACAGTTGCTAACAGCTACAGATGTTAAATGCTACAGATGCTAACAGCTACAGCTGCTAACAGCTATAGATGCTAACAGCTACAGATGCTAACAGCTACAGACTCTAACAGCTACAGACTCTAACAGCTACAGCTGCTAACAGCTACAGATGCTAACAGCTACAGCAGCAAAAAGTTAAAGATGCTAACAGCTATAGCTGCTAACAGCTACAGATGCTAACAACTATAGCTGCTAACAGCTACAGCTTCAAACAGCTACAGATACTAACAGCTACAGCTGCTAACAGCTATAGACGCTAACAGCTACAGATGCTAACAGATACAGATGCTAACAGCTACAGCTGCTAACAACTATACATGCTAACAGCTACAGCTGCTAACAACTACAGATGCTAACAGCTACAGATGCTGGTGAAGATTCTCAGTCGTCCAGGACATGATGAAATCAAAAAAGGCGTTCAATACAGGATCAACTGGACTTTAAAGTCCAGTTGATCCTGTATTGAACGCCTTTTTTTAACAGCTACAGATGTTAACAGCTACAGCTGCTAACAGCTACAACTGCTAACAGCTACAGATGCTAACAGCTATAGAGGCTAACAACTACAGCTGCAAACAGCTACAGATGCTAACAGCTACAGATGCTAACAGCTATCGCTGCTAACAGCTACAGCTACAGACGCTAACAGCAAAAGTTGCTAACAGCTATAGACGCTAACATCTACAGCT
The DNA here is from genome assembly GCA_038048925.1 of Garcialebias charrua. NCBI lineage: Eukaryota > Metazoa > Chordata > Actinopteri > Cyprinodontiformes > Rivulidae > Garcialebias > Garcialebias charrua. Next base: position 53,939 of record JBBPBX010012068.1, on the reverse strand, counting down.
GCTAACAGCTACAGCTACAAACAGCTACAGCTACAGATGCTAACAGCTAAAGCTGCTAACAGCTATAGATGCTAACAGCTACAGTTGCTAACAGCTACAGATGCTAAAAGCTACAGATATTAAATGCTACAGATGCTAAATGCTACAGATGCTAACAGCTACAGCTGCTAACAGCTACAGTTGCTAACAGCTACAAATGCTAACAGCTAGAGACTCTAACAGCTACAGATGCTAACAGCTACCGACTCTAACAGCTAAAGCTGCTAACAGCTACAGATGCTAACAGCTACAGATAATAACAGCTACAGCTGCAAACAGCTACAGATGCTAACAGCTAAAGTTGCTAACAGCTATAGACGCTAACAGCTACAGTTGCTAACAGCTACAGATGTTAAATGCTACAGATGCTAAATGCTACAGATGCTAATAGCTACAGCTGCTAACAGCTACAGTTGCTAACAGCTACAAATGCTAACAGCTAAAAACTCTAACAGCTACAGATGCAAACAGCTACAGACTCTAACAGCTAAAGCTGCTAACAGCTACAGATGCTAACAACTACAGATGCTAACAGCTACAGACGCTAATAGCTATAGACGCTAACAACTACAGCTGCTAATAGCTACAGCTGCTAACAGCTACAGTTGCTAACTGCTACAGATGCTAACAGTTACAACTGCTAACAGCTACAGATGCTAACAACTACAGCTACAAACAGCTACAGATGCTAACAGCTACAGCTGCTAACAGCTATAGACGCTAACAGCTACAGATGCTAACAGCTACCGATGCTAACAGCTACAGCTGCTAACAACTACAGATGCTAACAGCTACAGCTGCTAACAGCTACAGCTGCTAACACCTACAGATGCTAAAAGCCACAGCTGTAAACAGCTATAGCTGCTAATAGCTACAGTTGCTAACAGCTACAGATGTCAGAAAGAACTCCATTGTGTGTTTGTGGATTTAGAAAAAGCATATGACAGGGTACCAAGAGAAGAGGTGTGGTATTGCATGAGGAAATCTGGAGTGGCAGAAAAGTATGTTAGACTGGTACAGGACATGTATGAGGACAGCAGGACAGTGGTGAGATGTGCTGTGGGTGTGACAGATACCTTCAAGGTGGAGGTGGGATTGCATCAAGGATCGGCTCTGAGCCCCTTCTTGTTTGCTCTGGTGATGGACCGACTAACAGATGAGGTCAGGCAGGAATCCCCATGGACTATGATGTTTGCAGATGACATTGTGATCTGTGGTGAGAACAGGGAACAAGTGGAAGAGAACTTGGAGAGGTGGAGGTATGCTCTTGAAAGAAGAGGAATGAAAGTCAGTCGTAGTAAGACAGAGTACATGTGTGTGAATGAGAGGGAGGCCAGTGGAACAGTGAGGCTACAAGGAGCAGAGGTCACAAAGGTGCAGGACTTCAAGTACTTGGGGTCCACTGTACAGGAAAATGGGGAATGTGGTAAAGAGGTGAAAAAGAGAGTCCAGGCAGGATGGAGTGGATGGAGAAAAGTTTCAGGAGTGATTTGTGACAAAAAGGTGTCAGCAAAGGTCAAAGGAAAAGTTTACAAGACAGTGGTGAGACCAGCTATGTTGTATGGTCTGGAGACAGTGGCATTGACAAAAAGACAGGAGAAAGAACTGGAAGTGGCAGAAATGAAGATGCTGAGGTTCTCCTTAGGAGTGACAAGGATGGATAAGATCAGGAATGAGATCATCAGAGGTACAGCACATGTTAAACAACTGGGAGATAAAGTTAGGGAGGCCAGACTGAGATGGTTTGGACATGTCCAGAGGAGGGACAGTGGGTATATTGGTAGAAGGATGTTAGAAATGCAGCTGCCAGGAAAAAGACAAAGAGGGAGACCAAAGAGGAGATATATGGATGCAGTTAGAGAGGACATGGAGGTAGTTGGAGTGAGGACAGAGGATGCAGAGGACAGAGTGAGGTGGAGGAGGATGACTCGCTGTGGCGACCCCTGAAAAGGGAAAAGCCGAAAGAAGAAGAAGAAGAAGAAGAAGCTAACAGCTACAGATGCTAACATCTATAGATGCTAACAGCTATAGCTGCTAACAGCTACAGCTGCTAACAGCTACAGATGCTACCAGCTATAGGCGCTAACAGCTACAGCTGCTAACAGCTTCAGACGCTAACAGCTCAAGCTGCTAACAGCTACAGTCGCTAACAGCTAAATCTGCTAACAGCTACAGACGCTAACAACTAAAGCTGCTAACAGCTATAGACACTAAAAGCTACAGCTGCTAACAGCTACAGACGCTAACAGCTACAGCTGCTAACAGCTACACCTGCTAACAGCTACAGCTGCTAACAGCTACAGATGCTAACAGCTAAAGATGCTAACAGCTACAGCTGCTAACAGCTACAGCTGCTAACAGCTACAGATGGTAACAACTACAGCTGCTAACAGCTATAGACGCTAACAGCTACAGCTGCTAACAGCTACAGATGCTAATAGCTACAGATGCTAACAGCTATCGATGATAACAACTATAGCTGCTAACAGCTACAGCTACTAACAGCTACAGATGTTAACAGCTACAGCTGCTAACAGCTACAGATGCTAACAGCTACAGATGCTAACAGCTATAGATGCTAACAGCTACAGCTGTTAACAGCTACAGCTGCTAACAGCTACAGCTACTAACAGCTACAGATGTTAACAGCTACAGCTGCTAACAGCTACAACTGCTAACAGCTACAGATGCTAACAGCTATAGAGGCTAACAGCTACAGTTGCTAACAGCTACAAATGCTAACAGTTACACCTGCTAACAGCTACAGATGCAAACAGCTACAGCTAAAGCTGCTAACAGCTAAAGCTGCTAACAGCTATAGACGCTAACAGCTACAGTTGCTAACAGCTACAGATGTTAAATGCTACAGATGCTAACAGCTACAGCTGCTAACAGCTATAGATGCTAACAGCTACAGATGCTAACAGCTACAGACTAACAGCTACAGACTCTAACAGCTACAGCTGCTAACAGCTACAGATGCTAACAGCTATAGCTGCTAACAGCTACAGATGCTAACAACTATAGCTGCTAACAGCTACAGCTGCAAACAGCTACAGATACTAACAGCTACAGCTGCTAACAGCTATAGACGCTAACAGCTACAGATGCTAACAGATACAGATGCTAACAGCAACAGCTGCTAACAACTATACACGCTAACAGCTACAGCTGCTAACAACTACAGATGCTAACAGCTACAGATGCTGGTGAAGATTCTCAGTCGTCCAGGACATGATGAAATCAAAAAAGGCGTTCAATACAGGATCAACTGGACTTTAAAGTCCAGTTGATCCTGTATTGAACGCCTTTTTTTAACAGCTACAGATGTTAACAGCTACAGCTGCTAACAGCTACAACTGCTAACAGCTACAGATGCTAACAGCTATAGAGGCTAACAGCTACAGCTGCAAACAGCTACAGATGCTAACAGCTACAGATGCTAACAGCTATCGCTGCTAACAGCTACAGCTACAGACGCTAACAGCTAAAGTTGCTAACAGCTATAGACGCTAACATCTATAGCTGCTAACAGCTACAGCTGCAAACAGCTACAGCTACAGATGCTAACAGCTAAAGCTGCTAACAGCTATAGACGCTAACAGCTACAGTTGCTAACAGCTACAGATGCTAAAAGCTACAGATATTAAATGCTATGGATGCTAAATGCTACAGATGCTAACAGCTACAGCTGCTAACAGCTACAGTTGCTAACAGCTACAAATGCTAACAGCTAGACACTCTAACAGCTACAGATGCTAACAGCTACCGACTCTAACAGCTAAAGCTGCTAACAGCTACAGATGCTAACAGCTACAGATAATAAGAGCTACAGCTGCAAACAGCTACAGCTACAGACGCTAACAGCTAAAGTTGCTAACAGCTATAGACGCTAACAGCTACAGTTGCTAACAACTACAGATGTTAAATGCTACAGATGCTAAATGCTACAGATGCTAATAGCTACAGCTGCTAACAGCTACAGTTGCTAACAGCTACAAATGCTAACAGCTAAAAACTCTAACAGCTACAGATGCAAACAGCTACAGACTCTAACAGCTAAAGCTGCTAACAGCTACAGATGCTAACAACTACAGATGCTAACAGCTACAGACGCTAACAGCTATAGACGCCAACAACTACAGCTGCTAACAGCTACAGCTGCTAACAGCTACAGTTGCTAACTGCTACAGATGCTAACAGTTACAACTGCTAACAGCTACAGATGCTAACAACTACAGCTACAAACAGCTACAGATGCTAACAGCTACAGATGCTAACAGCTACAGATGCTAACAGCAAAAGACGCTAACAGCTAAAGATGCTAACAGCTATAGACGCTAACAGCTACAGCTGCTAACAGCTACAGATGCTAACAGCTACAGATGCTAACAGCTACAGATGCTAACAGCTATAGACGCTAACAGCTACAGCTGCTAACAGCTACAGCTGCTAACAGCTACAGCTACTAACAGCTACAGATGTTAACAGCTACAGCTGCTAACAGCTACAACTGCTAACAGCTACAGATGCTAACAGCTATAGAGGCTAACAGCTACAGTTGCTAACAGCTACAAATGCTAACAGCTACAGCTGCTAACAGCTACAGCTGCAAACAGCTACAGCTACAGATGCTAACAGCTAAAGCTGCTAACAGCTAAAGCTGCTAACAGCTATAGACGCTAACAGCTACAGTTGCTAACAGCTACAGATGTTAAATGTTACAGCTGCTAACAGCTACAGCTGCTAACAGCTACAGCTGCTAACAGCTACAGATGCTAACAGCTACAGCTGCAAAAAGCTAAAGATGCTAACAGCTATAGCTGCTAACAGCTACAGCTGCAAACAGCTACAGATACTAACAGCTACAGCTGCTAACAGCTATAGACGCTAACAGCTACAGATGCTAACAGATACAGATGCTAACAGCTACAGCTGCTAACAACTATACACGCTAACAGCTACAGCTGCTAACAGCTACAACTGCTAACAGCTACAGATGCTAACAGCTATAGAGGCTAACAGCTACAGCTGCAAACAGCTACAGATGCTAACAGCTACAGATGCTAACAGCTATCGCTGCTAACAGCTACAGCTACAGACGCTAACAGCTAAAGTTGCTAACAGCTATAGACGCTAACATCTATAGCTGCTAACAGCTACAGCTGCAAACAGCTACAGCTACAGATGCTAACAGCTAAAGCTGCTAACAGCTATAGACGCTAACAGCTACAGTTGCTAACAGCTACAGATGCTAAAAGCTACAGATATTAAATGCTATGGATGCTAAATGCTACAGATGCTAACAGCTACAGCTGCTAACAGCTACAGTTGCTAACAGCTACAAATGCTAACAGCTAGACACTCTAACAGCTACAGATGCTAACAGCTACCGACTCTAACAGCTAAAGCTGCTAACAGCTACAGATGCTAACAGCTACAGATAATAAGAGCTACAGCTGCAAACAGCTACAGCTACAGACGCTAACAGCTAAAGTTGCTAACAGCTATAGACGCTAACAGCTACAGTTGCTAACAACTACAGATGTTAAATGCTACAGATGCTAAATGCTACAGATGCTAATAGCTACAGCTGCTAACAGCTACAGTTGCTAACAGCTACAAATGCTAACAGCTAAAAACTCTAACAGCTACAGATGCAAACAGCTACAGACTCTAACAGCTAAAGCTGCTAACAGCTACAGATGCTAACAACTACAGATGCTAACAGCTACAGACGCTAACAGCTATAGACGCCAACAACTACAGCTGCTAACAGCTACAGCTGCTAACAGCTACAGTTGCTAACTGCTACAGATGCTAACAGTTACAACTGCTAACAGCTACAGATGCTAACAACTACAGCTACAAACAGCTACAGATGCTAACAGCTACAGATGCTAACAGCTACAGATGCTAACAGCAAAAGACGCTAACAGCTAAAGATGCTAACAGCTATAGACGCTAACAGCTACAGCTGCTAACAGCTACAGATGCTAACAGCTACAGATGCTAACAGCTACAGATGCTAACAGCTATAGACGCTAACAGCTACAGCTGCTAACAGCTACAGCTGCTAACAGCTACAGCTACTAACAGCTACAGATGTTAACAGCTACAGCTGCTAACAGCTACAACTGCTAACAGCTACAGATGCTAACAGCTATAGAGGCTAACAGCTACAGTTGCTAACAGCTACAAATGCTAACAGCTACAGCTGCTAACAGCTACAGCTGCAAACAGCTACAGCTACAGATGCTAACAGCTAAAGCTGCTAACAGCTAAAGCTGCTAACAGCTATAGACGCTAACAGCTACAGTTGCTAACAGCTACAGATGTTAAATGTTACAGCTGCTAACAGCTACAGCTGCTAACAGCTACAGCTGCTAACAGCTACAGATGCTAACAGCTACAGCTGCAAAAAGCTAAAGATGCTAACAGCTATAGCTGCTAACAGCTACAGCTGCAAACAGCTACAGATACTAACAGCTACAGCTGCTAACAGCTATAGACGCTAACAGCTACAGATGCTAACAGATACAGATGCTAACAGCTACAGCTGCTAACAACTATACACGCTAACAGCTACAGCTGCTAACAACTACAGATGCTAACAGCTACAGATGTTAACAGCTACAGCTGATAACAGCTACAACTGCTAACAGCTACAGATGCTAACAGCTATAGAGGCTAACAGCTACAGCTGCAAACAGCTACAGATGCTAACAGCTACAGATGCTAACAGCTATAGCTGCTAACAGCTACAGACGCTAACAGCTAAAGCTGCTAACAGCTACAGATGCTAACAACTACAGCTGCAAACAACTACAGCTACAGACGCTAAAAGCTACAGCTGCAAACAGCTACAGATGCTAACAGCTACAGTTGCTAACAGCTACAGATACTAACAGCTGCAGCTGCTAACAGCTACAGATGCTAACATCTATAGATGCTAACAGCTATAGCTGCTAACAGCTACAGCTGCTAACAGCTACAGATGCTACCAGCTATAGGCGCTAACAGCTACAGCTGCTAACAGCTTCAGACGCTAACAGCTCAAGCTACTAACAGCTACAGTCGCTAACAGCTAAATCTGCTAACAGCTACAGATGCTAACAGCTAAAGCTGCTAACAGCTATAGACACTAACAGCTACAGCTGCTAACAGCTACAGACGCTAACAGCTACAGTTGCTAACTGCTACAGATGCTAACAGCTACAGCTGCTAACAGCTATAGACGCTAACAGCTACAGATGCTAACAGCTAAAGTTGCTAACAGCTAAAGCTGCTAACAGCTATAGATGCTAACAGCTACAGTTGCTAACAGCTACAGATGTTAAATGCTACAGATGCTAACAGCTACAGCTGCTAACAGCTACAGCTGCTAACAGCTACAGATGCTAACAGCTACAGACTCTAACAGCTACAGACTCTAACAGCTACAGCTGCTAACAGCTACAGATGCTAACAGCTATAGACGCTAACAGCTACAGATGCTAACAGCTACAGATGCTAACAGCTACAGCTGCTAACAACTACAGATGCTAACAGCTACAGCTGCTAACAGCTACAGCTGCTAACACCTACAGATGCTAAAAGCCACAGCTGTAAACAGCTACAGCTGCTAACAGCTACAGCTGCTAACAGCTACAGATGCTAACATCTAAAGATGCTACCAGCTATAGGCGCTAACAGCTACAGCTGCTAACAGCTTCAGACGCTAACAGCTCAAGCTGCTAACAGCTACAGTCGCTAACAGCTAAATCTGCTAACAGCTACAGACGCTAACAGCTAAAGCTGCTAACAGCTATAGACACTAACAGCTACAGCTGCTAACAGCTACAGACGCTAACAGCTACAGCTGCTAACAGCTACACCTGCTAACAGCTACAGCTGTTAACAGCTACAGACGCTAACAGCTGCAGATGCTAACAGCTGGAGATGCTAACAGCTACAGATGCTAACAGCAAAAGACGCTAACAGCTAAAGATGCTAACAGCTATAGACGCTAACAGCTACAGCTGCTAACAGCTACAGATGCTAACAGCTACAGATGCTAACAGCTATAGATGCTAACAGCTACAGCTGTTAACAGCTACAGCTGCTAACAGCTACAGCTACTAACAGCTACAGATGTTAACAGCTACAGCTGCTAACAGCTACAACTGCTAACAGCTACAGATGCTAACAGCTATAGAGGCTAACAGCTACAGTTGCTAACAGCTACAAATGCTAACAGTTACAGCTGCTAACAGCTACAGATGCAAACAGCTACAGCTAAAGCTGCTAACAGCTAAAGCTGCTAACAGCTATAGACGCTAACAGCTACAGTTGCTAACAGCTACAGATGTTAAATGCTACAGATGCTAACAGCTACAGCTGCTAACAGCTATAGATGCTAACAGCTACAGATGCTAACAGCTACAGACTAACAGCTACAGACTCTAACAGCTACAGTTGCTAACAGCTACAGATGCTAACAGCTATAGCTGCTAACAGCTACAGCTGCAAACAGCTACAGATACTAACAGCTACAGCTGCTAACAGCTATAGACGCTAACAGCTACAGATGCTAACAGATACAGATGCTAACAGCAACAGCTGCTAACAACTATACACGCTAACAGCTACAGCTGCTAACAACTACAGATGCTAACAGCTACAGATGCTGGTGAAGATTCTCAGTCGTCCAGGACATGATGAAATCAAAAAAGGCGTTCAATACAGGATCAACTGGACTTTAAAGTCCAGTTGATCCTGTATTGAACGCCTTTTTTTAACAGCTACAGATGTTAACAGCTACAGCTGCTAACAGCTACAACTGCTAACAGCTACAGATGCTAACAGCTATAGAGGCTAACAGCTACAGCTGCAAACAGCTACAGATGCTAACAGCTACAGATGCTAACAGCTATCGCTGCTAACAGCTACAGCTACAGACGCTAACAGCTAAAGTTGCTAACAGCTATAGACGCTAACATCTATAGCTGCTAACAGCTACAGCTGCAAACAGCTACAGCTACAGATGCTAACAGCTAAAGCTGCTAACAGCTATAGACGCTAACAGCTACAGTTGCTAACAGCTACAGATGCTAAAAGCTACAGATATTAAATGCTATGGATGCTAAATGCTACAGATGCTAACAGCTACAGCTGCTAACAGCTACAGTTGCTAACAGCTACAAATGCTAACAGCTAGAGACTCTAACAGCTACAGATGCTAACAGCTACCGACTCTAAGAGCTAAAGCTGCTAACAGCTACAGATGCTAACAGCTACAGATAATAAGAGCTACAGCTGCAAACAGCTACAGCTACAGACGCTAACAGCTAAAGTTGCTAACAGCTATAGACGCTAACAGCTACAGTTGCTAACAACTACAGATGTTAAATGCTACAGATGCTAAATGCTACAGATGCTAATAGCTACAGCTGCTAACAGCTACAGTTGCTAACAGCTACAAATGCTAACAGCTAAAAACTCTAACAGCTACAGATGCAAACAGCTACAGACTCTAACAGCTAAAGCTGCTAACAGCTACAGATGCTAACAACTACAGATGCTAACAGCTACAGACGCTAACAGCTATAGACGCCAACAACTACAGCTGCTAACAGCTACAGCTGCTAACAGCTACAGTTTCTAACTGCTACAGATGCTAACAGTTACAACTGCTAACAGCTACAGATGCTAACAACTACAGCTACAAACAGCTACAGATGCTAACAGCTACAGATGCTAACAGCTACAGATGCTAACAGCAAAAGACGCTAACAGCTAAAGATGCTAACAGCTATAGACGCTAACAGCTACAGCTGCTAACAGCTACAGATGCTAACAGCTACAGATGCTAACAGCTACAGATGCTAACAGCTATAGACGCTAACAGCTACAGCTGCTAACAGCTACAGCTGCTAACAGCTACAGCTACTAACAGCTACAGATGTTAACAGCTACAGCTGCTAACAGCTACAACTGCTAACAGCTACAGATGCTAACAGCTATAGAGGCTAACAGCTACAGTTGCTAACAGCTACAAATGCTAACAGCTACAGCTGCTAACAGCTACAGCTGCAAACAGCTACAGCTACAGATGCTAACAGCTAAAGCTGCTAACAGCTAAAGCTGCTAACAGCTATAGACGCTAACAGCTACAGTTGCTAACAGCTACAGATGTTAAATGTTACAGCTGCTAACAGCTACAGCTGCTAACAGCTACAGCTGCTAACAGCTACAGATGCTAACAGCTACAGCTGCAAAAAGCTAAAGATGCTAACAGCTATAGCTGCTAACAGCTACAGCTGCAAACAGCTACAGATACTAACAGCTACAGCTGCTAACAGCTATAGACGCTAACAGCTACAGATGCTAACAGATACAGATGCTAACAGCTACAGCTGCTAACAACTATACACGCTAACAGCTACAGCTGCTAACAGCTACAGCTGCTAACAGCTACAGATGTTAACAGCTATAGCTGCTAACAGCTACAGCTGCTAACAGCTACAGATGCTAACAGCTATAGATGCTAACAGCTATCGCTGCTAACAGCTACAGCTACAGACGCTAACAGCTATAGTTGCTAACAGCTATAGACGCTAACATCTATAGCTGCTAACAGCTACAGCTGCAAACAGCTACAGCTACAGATGCTAACAGCTACAGCTGCTAACAGCTATAGATGCTAACAGCTACAGTTGCTAACAGCTACAGATGCTAACAGCTACAGCTGTTAACTGCTATGGATGCTAAATCTATAGATGCTAACAGCTATAGCTGCTAACAGCTACAGTTGCTAACAGCTACAGATGCTACCAGCTATAGGCTCTAACAGCTACAGCTGCTAACAGCTTCCGACTCTAACAGCTCAAGCTGCTAACAGCTACAGTCGCTAACAGCTAAATCTGCTAACAGCTACAGATGCTAACAGCTAAAGCTGCTAACAGCTATAGACACTAACAGCTACAGCTGCTAACAGCTACAGACGCTAACAGCTACAGTTGCTAACTGCTACAGATGCTAACAGCTACAGCTGCTAACAGCTATAGACGCTAACAGCTACAGATGCTAACAGCTAAAGTTGCTAACAGCTAAAGCTGCTAACAGCTATAGATGCTAACAGCTACAGTTGCTAACAGCTACAGATGTTAAATGCTACAGATGCTAACAGCTACAGCTGCTAACAGCTACAGCTGCTAACAGCTACAGATGCTAACAGCTACAGACTCTAACAGCTACAGACTCTAACAGCTACAGCTGCTAACAGCTACAGATGCTAACAGCTATAGACGCTAACAGCTACAGATGCTAACAGCTACAGATGCTAACAGCTACAGCTGCTAACAACTACAGATGCTAACAGCTACAGCTGCTAACAGCTACAGCTGCTAACACCTACAGATGCTAAAAGCCACAGCTGTAAACAGCTACAGCTGCTAACAGCTACAGCTGCTAACAGCTACAGATGCTAACATCTAAAGATGCTACCAGCTATAGGCGCTAACAGCTACAGCTGCTAACAGCTTCAGACGCTAACAGCTCAAGCTGCTAACAGCTACAGTCGCTAACAGCTAAATCTGCTAACAGCTACAGACGCTAACAGCTAAAGCTGCTAACAGCTATAGACACTAACAGCTACAGCTGCTAACAGCTACAGACGCTAACAGCTACAGCTGCTAACAGCTACACCTGCTAACAGCTACAGCTGTTAACAGCTACAGACGCTAACAGCTGCAGATGCTAACAGCTGGAGATGCTAACAGCTACAGATGCTAACAGCAAAAGACGCTAACAGCTAAAGATGCTAACAGCTATAGACGCTAACAGCTACAGCTGCTAACAGCTACAGATGCTAACAGCTACAGATGCTAACAGCTATAGATGCTAACAGCTACAGCTGTTAACAGCTACAGCTGCTAACAGCTACAGCTACTAACAGCTACAGATGTTAACAGCTACAGCTGCTAACAGCTACAACTGCTAACAGCTACAGATGCTAACAGCTATAGAGGCTAACAGCTACAGTTGCTAACAGCTACAAATGCTAACAGTTACAGCTGCTAACAGCTACAGATGCAAACAGCTACAGCTAAAGCTGCTAACAGCTAAAGCTGCTAACAGCTAAAGCTGCTAACAGCTATAGACGCTAACAGCTACAGTTGCTAACAGCTACAGATGTTAAATGCTACAGATGCTAACAGCTACAGCTGCTAACAGCTATAGATGCTAACAGCTACAAATGCTAACAGCTACAGACTAACAGCTACAGACTCTAACAGCTACAGTTGCTAACAGCTACAGATGCTAACAGCTATAGCTGCTAACAGCTACAGCTGCAAACAGCTACAGATACTAACAGCTACAGCTGCTAACAGCTATAGACGCTAACAGCTACAGATGCTAACAGATACAGATGCTAACAGCAACAGCTGCTAACAACTATACACGCTAACAGCTACAGCTGCTAACAACTACAGATGCTAACAGCTACAGATGCTGGTGAAGATTCTCAGTCGTCCAGGACATGATGAAATCAAAAAAGGCGTTCAATACAGGATCAACTGGACTTTAAAGTCCAGTTGATCCTGTATTGAACGCCTTTTTTTAACAGCTACAGATGTTAACAGCTACAGCTGCTAACAGCTACAACTGCTAACAGCTACAGATGCTAACAGCTATAGAGGCTAACAGCTACAGCTGCAAACAGCTACAGATGCTAACAGCTACAGATGCTAACAGCTATCGCTGCTAACAGCTACAGCTACAGACGCTAACAGCTAAAGTTGCTAACAGCTATAGACGCTAACATCTATAGCTGCTAACAGCTACAGCTGCAAACAGCTACAGCTACAGATGCTAACAGCTAAAGCTGCTAACAGCTATAGACGCTAACAGCTACAGTTGCTAACAGCTACAGATGCTAAAAGCTACAGATATTAAATGCTACGGATGCTAAATGCTACAGATGCTAACAGCTACAGCTGCTAACAGCTACAGTTGCTAACAGCTACAAATGCTAACAGCTAGAGACTCTAACAGCTACAGATGCTAACAGCTACCGACTCTAAGAGCTAAAGCTGCTAACAGCTACAGATGCTAACAGCTACAGATAATAAGAGCTACAGCTGCAAACAGCTACAGCTACAGACACTAACAGCTAAAGTTGCTAACAGCTATAGACGCTAACAGCTACAGTTGCTAACAACTACAGATGTTAAATGCTACAGATGCTAAATGCTACAGATGCTAATAGCTACAGCTGCTAACAGCTACAGTTGCTAACAGCTACAAATGCTAACAGCTAAAAACTCTAACAGCTACAGATGCAAACAGCTACAGACTCTAACAGCTAAAGCTGCTAACAGCTACAGATGCTAACAACTACAGATGCTAACAGCTACAGACGCTAACAGCTATAGACGCCAACAACTACAGCTGCTAACAGCTACAGCTGCTAACAGCTACAGTTGCTAACTGCTACAGATGCTAACAGTTACAACTGCTAACAGCTACAGATGCTAACAACTACAGCTACAAACAGCTACAGATGCTAACAGCTACAGCTGCTAACAGCTATAGACGCTAACAGCTACAGATGCTAAAAGCTACAGATGCTAACAGCTACAGCTGCTAACAACTACAGATGCTAACAGCTACAGTTGCTAACAGCTACAGCTGCTAACACCTACAGATGCTTAAAGCCACAGCTGTAAACAGCTATAGATGCTAACAGCTACAGATGCTAAAAGCTATAGACGCTAACATCTACAGCTGCTAACATCTACAGTTGCTAACAGCTACAAATGCTAACAGTTACAGCTGCTAACAGCTACAGCTGCTAACAGCTAAAGTTGCTAACAGCTAAAGCTGCTAACAGCTATAGATGCTAACAGCTACAGTTGCTAACAGCTACAGATGTAACTGCTAACAGCTACAGTTGCTAACAGCTACAAATGCTAACAGCTACAGATGTAGCATCTGTAGCATGTTAAATGCTACAGATGCTAATAGCTACAGCTGCTAACAGCTACAGCTGCTAACAGCTACAGATGCTAACAGTTACAGACTCTAACAGCTACAGACTCTAACAGCTACAGCTGCTAACAGCTACAGATGCTAACAGCTATAGACGCTAACAGCTACAGATGCTAACAGCTACAGATGCTAACAGCTACAGCTGCTAACAACTACAGATGCTAACAGCTACAGCTGCTAACAGCTACAGCTGCTAACACCTACAGATGCTAAAAGCCACAGCTGTAAACAGCTACAGCTGCTAACAGCTACAGCTGCTAACAGCTACAGATGCTAACATCTAAAGATGCTAACAGCTATAGCTGCTAACAGCTACAGCTGCTAACAGCTACAGATGCTACCAGCTATAGGCGCTAAGAGCTACAGCTGCTAACAGCTTCAGACGCTAACAGCTCAAGCTGCTAACAGCTACAGTCGCTAACAGCTAAATCTGCTAACAGCTACAGATGCTAACAGCTAAAGCTGCTAACAGCTGTAGACACTAACAGCTACAGCTGCTAACAGCTACAGACGCTAACAGCTACAGCTGCGAACAGCTACACCTGCTAACAGCTACAGCTGTTAACAGCTACAGATGCTAACAGCTAAAGACGCTAACAGCTGCAGATGCTAACAGCTACAGATGCTAACAGCAAAAGACGCTAACAGCTAAAGATGCTAACAGCTATAGACGCTAACAGCTACAGCTGCTAACAGCTACAGATGCTAACAGCTACAGATGCTAACAGCTACAGATGCTAACAGCTATAGACACTAACAGCTACAGCTGCTAACAGCTACAGCTGCTAACAGCTACAGCTACTAACAGCTACAGATGTTAACAGCTACAGCTGCTAACAGCTACAATTGCTAACAGCTACAGATGCTAACAGCTATAGAGGCTAACAGCTACAGTTGCTAACAGCTACAAATGCTAACAGTTACAGCTGCTAACAGCTACAGCTGCAAACAGCTACAGCTACAGATGCTAACGCTAAAGCTTCTAACAGCTAAAGCTGCTAACAGCTATAGACGCTAACAGCTACAGTTGCTAACAGCTACAGATGTTAAATGCTACAGATGCTAACAGCTACAGCTGCTAACAGCTATAGATGCTAACAGCTACAGATGCTAACAGCTACAGACTCTAACAGCTACAGACTCTAACAGCTACAGCTGCTAACAGCTACAGATGCTAACAGCTACAGCAGCAAAAAGTTAAAGATGCTAACAGCTATAGCTGCTAACAGCTACAGATGCTAACAACTATAGCTGCTAACAGCTACAGCTTCAAACAGCTACAGATACTAACAGCTACAGCTGCTAACAGCTATAGACGCTAACAGCTACAGATGCTAACAGATACAGATGCTAACAGCTACAGCTGCTAACAACTATACATGCTAACAGCTACAGCTGCTAACAACTACAGATGCTAACAGCTACAGATGCTGGTGAAGATTCTCAGTCGTCCAGGACATGATGAAATCAAAAAAGGCGTTCAATACAGGATCAACTGGACTTTAAAGTCCAGTTGATCCTGTATTGAACGCCTTTTTTTAACAGCTACAGATGTTAACAGCTACAGCTGCTAACAGCTACAACTGCTAACAGCTACAGATGCTAACAGCTATAGAGGCTAACAACTACAGCTGCAAACAGCTACAGATGCTAACAGCTACAGATGCTAACAGCTATCGCTGCTAACAGCTACAGCTACAGACGCTAACAGCAAAAGTTGCTAACAGCTATAGACGCTAACATCTACAGCTGCTAACAGCTACAGCTACAAACAGCTACAGCTACAGATGCTAACAGCTAAAGCTGCTAACAGCTATAGATGCTAACAGCTACAGTTGCTAACAGCTACAGATGCTAAAAGCTACAGATATTAAATGCTACAGATGCTAAATGCTACAGATGCTAACAGCTACAGCTGCTAACAGCTACAGTTGCTAACAGCTACAAATGCTAACAGCTAGAGACTCTAACAGCTACAGATGCTAACAGCTACCGACTCTAACAGCTAAAGCTGCTAACAGCTACAGATGCTAACAGCTACAGATAATAACAGCTACAGCTGCAAACAGCTACAGATGCTAACAGCTAAAGTTGCTAACAGCTATAGACGCTAACAGCTACAGTTGCTAACAGCTACAGATGTTAAATGCTACAGATGCTAAATGCTACAGATGCTAATAGCTACAGCTGCTAACAGCTACAGTTGCTAACAGCTACAAATGCTAACAGCTAAAAACTCTAACAGCTACAGATGCAAACAGCTACAGACTCTAACAGCTAAAGCTGCTAACAGCTACAGATGCTAACAACTACAGATGCTAACAGCTACAGACGCTAATAGCTATAGACGCTAACAACTACAGCTGCTAATAGCTACAGCTGCTAACAGCTACAGTTGCTAACTGCTACAGATGCTAACAGTTACAACTGCTAACAGCTACAGATGCTAACAACTACAGCTACAAACAGCTACAGATGCTAACAGCTACAGCTGCTAACAGCTATAGACGCTAACAACTAAAGCTGCTAACAGCTATAGACACTAAAAGCTACAGCTGCTAACAGCTACAGACGCTAACAGCTACAGCTGCTAACAGCTACACCTGCTAACAGCTACAGCTGCTAACAGCTACAGATGCTAACAGCTAAAGATGCTAACAGCTACAGCTGCTAACAACTATAGCTGCTAACAGCTACAGCTGCAAACAGCTACAGATACTAACAGCTACAGCTGCTAACAGCTATAGACGCTAACAGCTACAGATGCTAACAGATACAGATGCTAACAGCAACAGCTGCTAACAACTATACACGCTAACAGCTACAGCTGCTAACAACTACAGATGCTAACAGCTACAGATGCTGGTGAAGATTCTCAGTCGTCCAGGACATGATGAAATCAAAAAAGGCGTTCAATACAGGATCAACTGGACTTTAAAGTCCAGTTGATCCTGTATTGAACGCCTTTTTTTAACAGCTACAGATGTTAACAGCTACAGCTGCTAACAGCTACAACTGCTAACAGCTACAGATGCTAACAGCTATAGAGGCTAACAGCTACAGCTGCAAACAGCTACAGCTGCTAACAGCTACAGATGCTAACATCTAAAGATGCTACCAGCTATAGGCGCTAACAGCTACAGCTGCTAACAGCTTCAGACGCTAACAGCTCAAGCTGCTAACAGCTACAGTCGCTAACAGCTAAATCTGCTAACAGCTACAGACGCTAACAGCTAAAGCTGCTAACAGCTATAGACACTAACAGCTACAGCTGCTAACAGCTACAGACGCTAACAGCTACAGCTGCTAACAGCTACACCTGCTAACAGCTACAGCTGTTAACAGCTACAGACGCTAACAGCTGCAGATGCTAACAGCTGGAGATGCTAACAGCTACAGATGCTAACAGCAAAAGACGCTAACAGCTAAAGATGCTAACAGCTATAGACGCTAACAGCTACAGCTGCTAACAGCTACAGATGCTAACAGCTACAGATGCTAAAAGCTACAGATGCTAACAGCTATAGATGCTAACAGCTACAGCTGTTAACAGCTACAGCTGCTAACAGCTACAGCTACTAACAGCTACAGATGTTAACAGCTACAGCTGCTAACAGCTACAACTGCTAACAGCTACAGATGCTAACAGCTATAGAGGCTAACAGCTACAGTTGCTAACAGCTACAAATGCTAACAGTTACAGCTGCTAACAGCTACAGATGCAAACAGCTACAGCTAAAGCTGCTAACAGCTAAAGCTGCTAACAGCTAAAGCTGCTAACAGCTATAGACGCTAACAGCTACAGTTGCTAACAGCTACAGATGTTAAATGCTACAGATGCTAACAGCTACAGCTGCTAACAGCTATAGATGCTAACAGCTACAGATGCTAACAGCTACAGACTAACAGCTACAGACTCTAACAGCTACAGCTGCTAACAGCTACAGATGCTAACAGCTATAGCTGCTAACAGCTACAGCTGCAAACAGCTACAGATACTAACAGCTACAGCTGCTAACAGCTATAGACGCTAACAGCTACAGATGCTAACAGATACAGATGCTAACAGCAACAGCTGCTAACAACTATACACGCTAACAGCTACAGCTGCTAACAACTACAGATGCTAACAGCTACAGATGCTGGTGAAGATTCTCAGTCGTCCAGGACATGATGAAATCAAAAAAGGCGTTCAATACAGGATCAACTGGACTTTAAAGTCCAGTTGATCCTGTATTGAACGCCTTTTTTTAACAGCTACAGATGTTAACAGCTACAGCTGCTAACAGCTACAACTGCTAACAGCTACAGATGCTAACAGCTATAGAGGCTAACAGCTACAGCTGCAAACAGCTACAGATGCTAACAGCTACAGATGCTAACAGCTATCGCTGCTAACAGCTACAGCTACAGACGCTAACAGCTAAAGTTGCTAACAGCTATAGACGCTAACATCTATAGCTGCTAACAGCTACAGCTGCAAACAGCTACAGCTACAGATGCTAACAGCTAAAGCTGCTAACAGCTATAGACGCTAACAGCTACAGTTGCTAACAGCTACAGATGCTAAAAGCTACAGATATTAAATGCTACGGATGCTAAATGCTACAGATGCTAACAGCTACAGCTGCTAACAGCTACAGTTGCTAACAGCTACAAATGCTAACAGCTAGAGACTCTAACAGCTACAGATGCTAACAGCTACCGACTCTAACAGCTAAAGCTGCTAACAGCTACAGATGCTAACAGCTACAGATAATAAGAGCTACAGCTGCAAACAGCTACAGCTACAGACGCTAACAGCTAAAGTTGCTAACAGCTATAGACGCTAACAGCTACAGTTGCTAACAACTACAGATGTTAAATGCTACAGATGCTAAATGCTACAGATGCTAATAGCTACAGCTGCTAACAGCTACAGTTGCTAACAGCTACAAATGCTAACAGCTAAAAACTCTAACAGCTACAGATGCAAACAGCTACAGACTCTAACAGCTAAAGCTGCTAACAGCTACAGATGCTAACAACTACAGATGCTAACAGCTACAGACGCTAACAGCTATAGACGCCAACAACTACAGCTGCTAACAGCTACAGCTGCTAACAGCTACAGTTGCTAACTGCTACAGATGCTAACAGTTACAACTGCTAACAGCTACAGATGCTAACAACTACAGCTACAAACAGCTACAGATGCTAACAGCTACAGCTGCTAACAGCTATAGACGCTAACAGCTACAGATGCTAAAAGCTACAGATGCTAACAGCTACAGCTGCTAACAACTACAGATGCTAACAGCTACAGTTGCTAACAGCTACAGCTGCTAACACCTACAGATGCTTAAAGCCACAGCTGTAAACAGCTATAGATGCTAACAGCTACAGATGCTAAAAGCTATAGACGCTAACATCTACAGCTGCTAACATCTACAGTTGCTAACAGCTACAAATGCTAACAGTTACAGCTGCTAACAGCTACAGCTGCTAACAGCTAAAGTTGCTAACAGCTAAAGCTGCTAACAGCTATAGATGCTAACAGCTACAGTTGCTAACAGCTACAGATGTAACTGCTAACAGCTACAGTTGCTAACAGCTACAAATGCTAACAGCTACAGATGTAGCATCTGTAGCATGTTAAATGCTACAGATGCTAATAGCTACAGCTGCTAACAGCTACAGCTGCTAACAGCTACAGATGCTAACAGTTACAGACTCTAACAGCTACAGACTCTAACAGCTACAGCTGCTAACAGCTACAGATGCTAACAGCTATAGACGCTAACAGCTACAGATGCTAACAGCTACAGATGCTAACAGCTACAGCTGCTAACAACTACAGATGCTAACAGCTACAGCTGCTAACAGCTACAGCTGCTAACACCTACAGATGCTAAAAGCCACAGCTGTAAACAGCTACAGCTGCTAACAGCTACAGCTGCTAACAGCTACAGATGCTAACATCTAAAGATGCTAACAGCTATAGCTGCTAACAGCTACAGCTGCTAACAGCTACAGATGCTACCAGCTATAGGCGCTAAGAGCTACAGCTGCTAACAGCTTCAGACGCTAACAGCTCAAGCTGCTAACAGCTACAGTCGCTAACAGCTAAATCTGCTAACAGCTACAGATGCTAACAGCTAAAGCTGCTAACAGCTGTAGACACTAACAGCTACAGCTGCTAACAGCTACAGACGCTAACAGCTACAGCTGCGAACAGCTACACCTGCTAACAGCTACAGCTGTTAACAGCTACAGATGCTAACAGCTAAAGACGCTAACAGCTGCAGATGCTAACAGCTACAGATGCTAACAGCAAAAGACGCTAACAGCTAAAGATGCTAACAGCTATAGACGCTAACAGCTACAGCTGCTAACAGCTACAGATGCTAACAGCTACAGATGCTAACAGCTACAGATGCTAACAGCTATAGACACTAACAGCTACAGCTGCTAACAGCTACAGCTGCTAACAGCTACAGCTACTAACAGCTACAGATGTTAACAGCTACAGCTGCTAACAGCTACAATTGCTAACAGCTACAGATGCTAACAGCTATAGAGGCTAACAGCTACAGTTGCTAACAGCTACAAATGCTAACAGTTACAGCTGCTAACAGCTACAGCTGCAAACAGCTACAGCTACAGATGCTAACGCTAAAGCTTCTAACAGCTAAAGCTGCTAACAGCTATAGACGCTAACAGCTACAGTTGCTAACAGCTACAGATGTTAAATGCTACAGATGCTAACAGCTACAGCTGCTAACAGCTATAGATGCTAACAGCTACAGATGCTAACAGCTACAGACTCTAACAGCTACAGACTCTAACAGCTACAGCTGCTAACAGCTACAGATGCTAACAGCTACAGCAGCAAAAAGTTAAAGATGCTAACAGCTATAGCTGCTAACAGCTACAGATGCTAACAACTATAGCTGCTAACAGCTACAGCTTCAAACAGCTACAGATACTAACAGCTACAGCTGCTAACAGCTATAGACGCTAACAGCTACAGATGCTAACAGATACAGATGCTAACAGCTACAGCTGCTAACAACTATACATGCTAACAGCTACAGCTGCTAACAACTACAGATGCTAACAGCTACAGATGCTGGTGAAGATTCTCAGTCGTCCAGGACATGATGAAATCAAAAAAGGCGTTCAATACAGGATCAACTGGACTTTAAAGTCCAGTTGATCCTGTATTGAACGCCTTTTTTTAACAGCTACAGATGTTAACAGCTACAGCTGCTAACAGCTACAACTGCTAACAGCTACAGATGCTAACAGCTATAGAGGCTAACAACTACAGCTGCAAACAGCTACAGATGCTAACAGCTACAGATGCTAACAGCTATCGCTGCTAACAGCTACAGCTACAGACGCTAACAGCAAAAGTTGCTAACAGCTATAGACGCTAACATCTACAGCTGCTAACAGCTACAGCTACAAACAGCTACAGCTACAGATGCTAACAGCTAAAGCTGCTAACAGCTATAGATGCTAACAGCTACAGTTGCTAACAGCTACAGATGCTAAAAGCTACAGATATTAAATGCTACAGATGCTAAATGCTACAGATGCTAACAGCTACAGCTGCTAACAGCTACAGTTGCTAACAGCTACAAATGCTAACAGCTAGAGACTCTAACAGCTACAGATGCTAACAGCTACCGACTCTAACAGCTAAAGCTGCTAACAGCTACAGATGCTAACAGCTACAGATAATAACAGCTACAGCTGCAAACAGCTACAGATGCTAACAGCTAAAGTTGCTAACAGCTATAGACGCTAACAGCTACAGTTGCTAACAGCTACAGATGTTAAATGCTACAGATGCTAAATGCTACAGATGCTAATAGCTACAGCTGCTAACAGCTACAGTTGCTAACAGCTACAAATGCTAACAGCTAAAAACTCTAACAGCTACAGATGCAAACAGCTACAGACTCTAACAGCTAAAGCTGCTAACAGCTACAGATGCTAACAACTACAGATGCTAACAGCTACAGATGCTAATAGCTATAGACGCTAACAACTACAGCTGCTAATAGCTACAGCTGCTAACAGCTACAGTTGCTAACTGCTACAGATGCTAACAGTTACAACTGCTAACAGCTACAGATGCTAACAACTACAGCTACAAACAGCTACAGATGCTAACAGCTACAGCTGCTAACAGCTATAGACGCTAACAACTAAAGCTGCTAACAGCTATAGACACTAAAAGCTACAGCTGCTAACAGCTACAGACGCTAACAGCTACAGCTGCTAACAGCTACACCTGCTAACAGCTACAGCTGCTAACAGCTACAGATGCTAACAGCTAAAGATGCTAACAGCTACAGCTGCTAACAACTATAGCTGCTAACAGCTACAGCTGCAAACAGCTACAGATACTAACAGCTACAGCTGCTAACAGCTATAGACGCTAACAGCTACAGATGCTAACAGATACAGATGCTAACAGCAACAGCTGCTAACAACTATACACGCTAACAGCTACAGCTGCTAACAACTACAGATGCTAACAGCTACAGATGCTGGTGAAGATTCTCAGTCGTCCAGGACATGATGAAATCAAAAAAGGCGTTCAATACAGGATCAACTGGACTTTAAAGTCCAGTTGATCCTGTATTGAACGCCTTTTTTTAACAGCTACAGATGTTAACAGCTACAGCTGCTAACAGCTACAACTGCTAACAGCTACAGATGCTAACAGCTATAGAGGCTAACAGCTACAGCTGCAAACAGCTACAGATGCTAACAGCTACAGATGCTAACAGCTATCGCTGCTAACAGCTACAGCTACAGACGCTAACAGCTAAAGTTGCTAACAGCTATAGACGCTAACATCTATAGCTGCTAACAGCTACAGCTGCAAACAGCTACAGCTACAGATGCTAACAGCTAAAGCTGCTAACAGCTATAGACGCTAACAGCTACAGTTGCTAACAGCTACAGATGCTAAAAGCTACAGATATTAAATGCTATGGATGCTAAATGCTACAGATGCTAACAGCTACAGCTGCTAACAGCTACAGTTGCTAACAGCTACAAATGCTAACAGCTAGACACTCTAACAGCTACAGATGCTAACAGCTACCGACTCTAACAGCTAAAGCTGCTAACAGCTACAGATGCTAACAGCTACAGATAATAAGAGCTACAGTTGCAAACAGCTACAGCTACAGACGCTAACAGCTAAAGTTGCTAACAGCTATAGACGCTAACAGCTACAGTTGCTAACAACTACAGATGTTAAATGCTACAGATGCTAAATGCTACAGATGCTAATAGCTACAGCTGCTAACAGCTACAGTTGCTAACAGCTACAAATGCTAACAGCTAAAAACTCTAACAGCTACAGATGCAAACAGCTACAGACTCTAACAGCTAAAGCTGCTAACAGCTACAGATGCTAACAACTACAGATGCTAACAGCTACAGACGCCAACAACTACAGCTGCTAACAGCTACAGCTGCTAACAGCTACAGTTGCTAACTGCTACAGATGCTAACAGTTACAACTGCTAACAGCTACAGATGCTAACAACTACAGCTACAAACAGCTACAGATGCTAACAGCTACAGATGCTAACAGCTACAGATGCTAACAGCAAAAGACGCTAACAGCTAAAGATGCTAACAGCTATAGACGCTAACAGCTACAGCTGCTAACAGCTACAGATGCTAACAGCTACAGATGCTAACAGCTACAGATGCTAACAGCTATAGACGCTAACAGCTACAGCTGCTAACAGCTACAGCTGCTAACAGCTACAGCTACTAACAGCTACAGATGTTAACAGCTACAGCTGCTAACAGCTACAACTGCTAACAGCTACAGATGCTAACAGCTATAGAGGCTAACAGCTACAGTTGCTAACAGCTACAAATGCTAACAGCTACAGCTGCTAACAGCTACAGCTGCAAACAGCTACAGCTACAGATGCTAACAGCTAAAGCTGCTAACAGCTAAAGCTGCTAACAGCTATAGACGCTAACAGCTACAGTTGCTAACAGCTACAGATGTTAAATGTTACAGCTGCTAACAGCTACAGCTGCTAACAGCTACAGCTGCTAACAGCTACAGATGCTAACAGCTACAGCTGCAAAAAGCTAAAGATGCTAACAGCTATAGCTGCTAACAGCTACAGCTGCAAACAGCTACAGATACTAACAGCTACAGATGTTAACAGCTACAGCTGATAACAGCTACAACTGCTAACAGCTACAGATGCTAACAGCTATAGAGGCTAACAGCTACAGCTGCAAACAGCTACAGATGCTAACAGCTACAGATGCTAACAGCTATAGCTGCTAACAGCTACAGACGCTAACAGCTAAAGCTGCTAACAGCTACAGATGCTAACAACTACAGCTGCAAACAACTACAGCTACAGACGCTAAAAGCTACAGCTGCAAACAGCTACAGATGCTAACAGCTACAGTTGCTAACAGCTACAGATACTAACAGCTACAGCTGCTAACAGCTACAGATGCTAACATCTATAGATGCTAACAGCTATAGCTGCTAACAGCTACAGCTGCTAACAGCTACAGATGCTACCAGCTATAGGCGCTAACAGCTACAGCTGCTAACAGCTTCAGTCAATATTATCAAAAATATCATTAATCATTATATTAAAAAACAACGGACTACACCGCATGGGCGTACCCAGAATTTCGCGGGGGCGGTTCCTTTTAAAGGAGAAGTTGACAATGCTAAACTAATGTGCCTTGATAGCTCAACTTATAAAGCATCTGCCTTCAGTCCCAAAGCTCGTGGGATCAAGTCCTGCATGGTACAACGTTTTTTTTTTTTTTTTTATTCATTCCAGATTAAAAAAGCACAAGAAAACTATTTACAAAACAGCAAGGAATAAAACAATGCATTAAATGAAAGGAATCAGACGAAGAAAATAATCTTATCTGCCCCTTCTCAAACTATTTTTTTTTCAAACACTCTTTTATTGGATAAAAAAAGAAGAATGTGTTAACCACAGCCTGTGGTTAACACATTCTTCTTTCTTCACAGGCATATTAACTACTTTTTTTATCCAATAAAAGACAAATGTAAAATTAGTTGTTTGAATCGAGTGTTTGAAAAAAAAAAAGTTTGAGAAGGGGCAGATAAGATTATTTTCTTCGTCTGATTCCTTTCATTTAATGCATTGTTTTATTCCTTGCTGTTTTGTAAATAGTTTTCTTGTGCTTTTTTAATTTGGAATGAATAAAAAAAAAAAAACGTTGTACCATGCGGGACTTGATCCCACGAGCTTTGGGACTGAAGGCAGACGCTTTATCAGTTGAGCTATCCAGCCACATTAGTTTAGCATTGTCAACTTCTTCTTTAAAAGTGGGCGGTTCGTTCGAACCCCCGAACCCCCCTTGCCTACGCGCATGACATGTGACACAAGAACTGGACTTGTCACCAACACGTCAGTAGAAGTCCTTCAGGAAGCAGCAGCACATCACTGGATGTTTGTGAAGGACACGTTGTCTGTAAAGACTGATGGCTGCCTCCATCACGACCTCTACACCCCCTGACTCTCTCACATCATGACACCACAAGACAGCAGTGACTGTAGGAGCAGCGCAGGGGAAACATGGACCCTTCACAAGAATGTCTCCACTTTGTCAACAGAGACATCACAACGTCCAACAGAACTTTGATCTTAAAGAGCTAAACACAGGAAGTCCTTCCTGCCACAGACATTAAAGTGTCTGACATCATCTTCCTACTCTGCATAAAATGTTACAAGATAAATATCTTGTAACATTCAACTATGATACAGTATATTAATGAAAAGTCCTTTCAATCAGAGTTTAAAATTAAAAACCGTGTTCCTTCACGGGACATCCGACTACACGTGAATGCAACATCTGTGACGTAGGAGAAGGAACGTCTTTAGAACGCCCCTTTTACATATTCATGGAGGACAATAAATAAACAGACTAATTTATCAATCTAAGTGAAGATTTGAGCGATTTGTCTTCAGTTTGGGAAGCAGAAAGTTAGATGAACAAGAAACAATAGGTTCTAATTTAGATCTGCACCGTATTTATTTGAGTCTTAACTTTTCAGGAAGCGAGGGAGCTCCGAGGGGGGGCAGCTTTATTTATTTCATACTTGACGAAGTATTTCATCTTTTGGGAACGTGAAAAGGCTCACTTGTTCACTGATGATATTAGAACACCCAAATGTGGCATTTCTCAAGTTATACAAAAAAAATAGGTGATCTGGCAGAGAATTAATATGTTTTCATTGCAGCTACAAACTGAGGTTCCTTCTCCTACATCACAGATGTTCCATTCGCGTGTAATCGGATTTCCCGTGAATAAACACGGGGCGAAGTTTAAAATCACTTTTAAATCAAAATTTAATTGATTTATCATTTTGCTTGCAAAAACGAACATAGTTGAATGATACAAGATATATATCTTGTAACAGCAGAAGTCTTTGGGACGAAAGACGAAACGTTTCTACAATTTGTTTTGCTTCGTTTTGTTTTTTTTAATGTCCAGAGGACCAGACTTAGTTTTTTTAGATATATCTTGTAACATTTTATGCAGAGTAGGAAGATGATGTCACATACACTTTAACCCCACCAGCGCCACAGCACAGACTTTAGTCTGTCACAAGGAAAGGGTTTGAGTTCAGAGAGAGGTTTAGTGTTTGTGCTGCTCAACTGTGCAACACTTTCTGAACATTACCTCTTCCACAGTGTAGGTGCAACGACCAAGAGCAATTTCTCAAAGAAATCACTCTAATGTGCCATAATTTAACACATTCACACTTATCCTGTACAACTTTTTGTACACACATTTACCTAAAATATAGATTTCTGTGTGTTCTGATGATGAATGAAATAACTTCAGACTACGGGGAAAAACTTGAGACTCTACAACAGACCTTATACTCCAAACTGAGCACAATGATTCAGGTAGATAAATCAGATTACTGAGCATGAACTTGAGTTACCTTTTTAAAGTTATACACTATTTATCCACTTTTTATTGTTAGTAACATTTCTCATATTACGTAGTTGGGATGTGCCCAGTCACTCACTGCTGATGCCATATGTAATAATTACAGGCTGTAACTAAAGGATTATAATTAAAGTAGAGGATGATTTCATGCTCGTCTGTGTGGGAGTCCCTCATCCACAGCACCGTGCACAAACAGTCTCATCACTGTCTGTGTGTGATGTAAACAGACAGCAGGTGTTTGAGCTGATGCAGACATCAAACTGCTGTCTCACTGTTTCTAGAGGGAAGGCAAAGTGCTGACTGCAACGTTTTCAGACATTTCATCAGTTCTGTGTCACAGCACCACTGCATTTTATCACCGTTAAGGACGGGACATCTTTTAAGAAATGCCAAATTTTAAAACACTAAGTTCTCAAGAAAAATGGACGCACTGATGATTGTTTTCAAACCAAGTAAAAGTACTAATAAATATCATTACAATGCTTTTAGTTAGTAAAACCTCTAAGTACATTTTTTTTTTGTTTCAACAGGAGATTTGTAAAATGAAAATTTGTATTTTGAACATGCTCTAAAGAGGGCCCCTCTCTGGAGGTGAGACACACCGTTTCACCCATCCAAAAGTCCAACGTCATCCGACGGCATTATTTACCATTCAAAATAAATTTTTCCTGTTATATCTAACTAAATTTTAATTATTCATCAACACTCCACTTTTATATGTCACTGAAAATCAACAATTTATCCTTTGAGTTTTTACATACCCTGCTTAATATTGACTCGGGTCATCCATATGTGTCTTGTTTACTGTCCGGCGGGTTGCCATGTTGTCATTCGCGAAATGCGCTCCGCTTCCTTGTCCATCTCCGCTGAGCTGGAGCCGGGTAGCTGCATATTGTATCCTCTGCTCCTTATCCTTTTGAGTTTTTACATACCCAGCTTAATATTGACTCGGGTCATCCATATGTGTCTTGTTTACTGTCCGGCGGGTTGCCATGTTGTCATTCGCGAAATGCGCTCCACTTCCTTGTCCATCTCCGCTGAGCTGGAGCCGGCGGGTAGCGGCACCGTGTATCCTCTGTTCCCCATCTCCAACGCCGCTTCATGTGCGCTGCCATACGTCCGCACGCCTGTGCTCCAGTGGATGCGTATTTTATCCAACGGTGTCTGGAACCGTACACCTTTCTCCTTTAAAGCTTTTTTTATGTGAGTATACTCTCTGCGCTTTTGAGCCACTTCTGTTGCGTAATCATGATCAAACGAGAGTCGCTGTCCTTCATACATGATTTTATCAGCCCAAGCCTTTTTCAATATGCTCTCTTTAGTGATGTAGTCCTGAAAATTTATTATTATTGACCTCGGTGGAGCACTTTGACCCGGCTTTTGCGTCAATGCTCTGTGCGCTCGCTGTATATGCAGGTCCATGTCTTCAGGGAGCATAAGTGTGGCTTTTAGCAACTTGTCCACATACCGGGGCATGGAGTCTTCCTCTTTTCCTTCAGGGATTCCATACAAACGGATATTATTCCTTCTAGATCTCCCTTCTAGATCCGTTAATTTACTTTGTGTCTCCTTGTGGCTTTTCATTACTTTAACCAGTGCTTCCTTCATGGCTGTAGTCAGTGTCTCCGACTCAGCTGCTCTGGCTTCAGCTCCAATCAGCCTGTTTTCCAGTTTGTTGATTTTCTCGGTGTTAGCAGAAATGCTCTGGTACATTTCACTTTTTAGATCTTTCAGCTCTGTTTTCATGTCTTCTTTAATTTCTTCTTTTAATCTTTGGAATTCCTGTTTGTTTTCTTTTCGGAATTCGCGTAGTTCAGTCTTAATTGCTTGCAGCATCACGCAAACATT
>JBBPBX010012067.1:33800-54728 GCA_038048925.1 Garcialebias charrua | reverse complement strand
ATATATATATATATATATATATATATATTGTATTGACTACTACTATATACTACTGTATTGACTGTATTGTATATATAATACTACTGTATTGACATCATTCAGCAGCAAATCCCATCCATCCATCCATCCTTCATCAGCAAATGATGTCAAACATGAACACTTCTGAAAGAGCAGCAGCTACTGCATTGACATCAATCAGCAGCAAACCAGTAGCAAATCACATCCATCAGAAACATGTTGCAACCATAGTGACACCAGTGCCTTGGTGTGCAGTCCATGCCCACGTGCATGAAAAACAAGTCCATGAGCTCTAAGAAAGCTCGAAGCAGCAGAAAAAGAAAAAGAATTCCCTTACTTTGATTGAAGTGTAGGTAGACAGTCTGTATGATGTTTTTCTCAAGTTCAAACCTGGATCACATGGAACTCAACCATGAATGATGGGGAGCATTTGAGGCCAGGTGTGAGTTCAGGTGTTCTGTTGGGGAGGTCAGCTGCATCCACTTCTCTGCTGTTCCCTGGGACTGCCACCTTTCTTTCTCCTGAGGTGAGACCACCTCACCTCAGGCTGTTTGCAGTCACACATTCCTCATACAGCTCATCCATACATGTTTAGCCTGCCAAAAGGTGTTAAAAAATTCATTAGTGACACATAGCCTAGGTTATGTAGTGATAAATAAATGGAAAAACGTGTATTGTTTATATTTATAAATTTAGCATTGTAGTATGTAAACTACATTTTGAAATGTATTTATTAATTACCTATATGAACTGTGATTTTTTTAAAGATGGACAAGGTTGTATGTTTGCATAGTGTAAAGTAAATGTATTTATTTTTATTTTATTTATTAAAATTCATTCATTTCACTAAAACAAAGTCAACAACTCAATAAAAAATAAAAAACATACATTCAAAATAAAATGAAAGGCAGCAGATGAAGAATAATCTTATAATCTCTGCCCCTTTTTTACCCAAATAAACTCACAACAATGATTTATCAAAGAACAAAATTAATTGCATCACCAAATGTAAGATTACATCATCTTAAACAACTCAAATAAATTCTTATGTTATTTTTCATATTCCTTCAAAAAAAAATCACTTTTAGCAATCTCTTAAATT
The DNA here is from genome assembly GCA_038048925.1 of Garcialebias charrua. NCBI lineage: Eukaryota > Metazoa > Chordata > Actinopteri > Cyprinodontiformes > Rivulidae > Garcialebias > Garcialebias charrua. The sequence goes on along the minus strand of JBBPBX010012067.1, from coordinate 53,608 downwards.
CACAATTATGTACTTATTTGTACGTGTCAGTTGTACACTTTTGTTTATAACTATCAATAATTAAACATGGTTCACAACTACACTGGAAATTATTGAATTTTTACCTGCCAACCAGGTGAAGACTTTCAGTGATCTTCTCCACTTCTTCTTCAAGGGTTCTCCTGGTTTTGTTACATTTATTATCCGTCCGTCCATCCATTATCTTTACCTGCTTTCTCCTGTGCCCATGTCCAGCACGAAGTTTCTGCCCTGGTGCATGGTTCTGGTGGTCCAGAGCGCCGGAGCTCCGGCGCGCGCCGGGGGCCGTTCTGGATCGTGTACCCAGGCAGGGAGCCTCTTGGTGGGGCTTCCAAGCAGCATGGCCGGCCTGCGGCCTGGTTCTCAGTTGAGCTCCGGCGCGCGCCGGGGGCCGTTCTGGATCGTGTACCCAGGCAGGGAGCCTCTTGGTGGGGCTTCCAAGCAGCATGGCCGGCCTCGGCCTGGTTCTCAGTTGAGCTCCGGCGCGCGCCGGGGGACCTTCGGACGGATTTATCTCGGAAACAATGCTTCGTCTGGCGGCCTCGTAGCTGCCGTGTCTTCCGTGAACTGCCAAGACTGGACCAATGAGATGAGCCGGATTCTGTAGTTTCAATCACGTGTGTAAAAGGGCTGTCAGCTCATTGGTCACAGAGCTTCTTCTTCTTCTATTGTTTATTGGCGGTTGGCGAACTTATTTTAAGCACATTACCGCCACCAACCGGACTGAGTGTGTGCATTGCCGTCTGCTCCCAATCATACACGTCATGTCAACAAACTAAAAGACACTTATGAGTTGTTTTTGAAAAACAACTTTTTATTTTATTTGGGTTGGATAATAAGGAAAATTGAGGACAAAGCCTTGTTTTATCTACGTCTAGCGACAATAAAAAAATAAAATAAAAAATAAAAAATTTCTGCCAGGCTGAACTGCTCACTCCTGGCCAGCAGAGGGCCCCCTTGAGCTGTCGGGCCCCTGGGCACCCGCCCGGTGTGCCCGTATTATAGATCCGGCCCTGCACCAGCCAAGACAAAAAGCCCAGAAACACTATCATCTTACCTGACATAAATTAAACCAAGATGTAGAGCTGTTTACAGCCTCAGTCTTAGATTTATTTTGCTCAGTCTAACACACTCTCCTTTGTTTAGTTTTTTTAGGTGTTTTGCTGTTTGAAAGAGAAAAACTGTGTTCAAGCTGCAGAGAGCACTTGTTGTGGTCAGCTGTGGCCTCTTTGCTGCAGACAGGAAACCAACTTTAGGTTTAATAACTTCACAAACATGATCCACACAGAAAAATCTGAAATAATAACTGTTTACATTAGGCTGAAAGGAGTAAAAATAAATCTCAAATCTGAACCACTTATACTGTTGCATCGTCCTTTAGTTGTACAAAAGCAACCCCTGATCATGAAAGACATGTAAAGACAGCAGACATGTCGGGGGGTGATCAAGTCTTTCCCGTCCAAATAGCGGGCATACCGCGCCCATTGTGTCATGAATAAATCCCAGTCCCAGCTCACTAACTCCCAGTTACATCTTTACACAACCATTAAAACACGCGTCTCAACGAAAGGTTGGTCTTACCGATGTCTCTTCTTGGAGTTATTGAACATTATTCTTGATGAAAAGCCATTAAGTTTCCGAGCGTTCACACATCCAGCGGCAGCATCAGAGCGGAATGTAGGCCACGCCCCCATAACCAAATATGGTCATGCTGAAAGCATCGACCTTTAAAGGCAACGATGGTGGAGAGAAGTGTCCCTAAAGATTCTGCATAAATGTTATCCTGTAAACTATATAATCTCCAAGTACCGTCCAAACGTAGACCCAATGTGTTCACTCTGCCACAGCTCTGAGGAGACCATCATCCATCTCTTCTGGGACTGTTCTCATACTCAGGTGTTCTGGAAAGACATTTTCATGTATGTAAATAGAAAGTTAGAAATTGACCTACCATTTGACGCTAAAATTATACTGTTTGGTTTCTTTTGTCCAAATATTTCAAGTGAGAAAGTTTTTGTTGTAAATTTAATACTACTCTTAGCCAAATTTTACATCCACAGCTGTAAATTCTCCTTGCTAAAACCTAGATTTATAGTGTTTTCTAATTATATTTCCTCTTACTTATCTACTTTAAAGTATTGTACTAATGCAAAAGCTTTAAAAACTAAAACAATCTGTAACGAATTTCTGTTGTAAGCTGCCCAAAACTCATTATTGTTTTTGTTTATGTGCCTTTATTCTCTTTTATGCTATGCATGCCTTAAGTCTCGAGCCTTGTTTGACATTGTAAGTTTTTTTTGTACTTGTTTTTTTTTTATAAATAAAAAAAAAAGAAAAAAAGCTCTTCAATCAAACCGTGAGAGGTCATCATTTCTTTCCCTCAAGGATTCATTTCCCAGTTAAAAAATTATTGGTTGGTTCATAACCTGGTTTTGTGTCGGTTTTTCTCTGAGTGGTTAAAACTGAATCAATATTTCAGACTCATTGAGTAAAAGATTCAAATCAGGTCATGTAAGGCATACTGTTATCAGTGTTTACACAGCTGTTAGTTTCTCAATACACTGCAAGCAGTGGTATAGCAACTGGCTGTAGCACTTCCTGTACATGTAGCATTAAAGGAGACCACATATTGGTTTTATAAAAGTTTATGGTATGTCTGTGGGCTATCCAGACCATGCTCATTCAATTTAATGCACAAAATAATTCTTAGATAGTAAAATATCCCCTTTTTAGTTCTGCCTTTTCTCATTTCCGTTCTGAACAGGCTGTTTATGATAATGAGCTCTGAAGGCCACGCCCTACAAAAAATCTGTTTACATCAACTCCGCCCTCTGTAACAGCCAGTATCTCTAATATGTTGTTTTAAAATTAGCTCTTTTTTTATTACTCATTTGACTCATTTTATTACTCATTTGACTCATTTTATTACTCATTTGACTGGTAGCCGGCATAGCTTAAGATAACTTACCGAAAGCCGTCTGCGCACGCCGCCATTTTTTGTTTTGTGACAGCATTGTCCTCCACTGTTTTTCCACACAATATTGGTCTACGTTAGTTACGGGGTCAGAGGTGAAATGTTTTCATGTGTTGGCCAAAACTATCCAGATGAAAGAAGTCGTGGGCCACAAAAATTAAAATGTAGCTCTCAATGTGAACAATATTTTGGAGAAATGATAAATTTACTCATTTAGGTGGGGTTTTAAATTGTTGTATATCCAAAACATTAAAAGCTACATAAACATTAAACTTATACTGTATATATATTTTAAATGATTAGATTTATTTGATTTGTTGAATGCAGACCGGGCTCAAAGAGAATTTAGCTGGGGGGGAGAATTTTTTTTATCTTTTTTGGGTGGAGGGTGTGGTGGAGGTGGTAAATAGTCATTTTATTTTATATAAATACATAAATAATTGTTTACGTAACCTTGCAACTGAAATAACCATGTGTTCTTTCTTCTTCTTTCAGCTCCTCGTTAGGGGTCACCACAGCGAACTAGTAGCACGAAGACTTGGCAGTTGTTTTTTACACCGGATGCCCTTCCTGACACAACCACAGACCACCGAGCAACCACAGCCCTCTGTGTGGAGCAGAGAGCTGCTATCTAGGGTTCCCGGGGGAGCAGATGGTGTGGGTTAAGGGCCTTGCTCAAGGGCCCAGAGTGGGGCAGATGAGGGTGGAGACAGGTGTGACTGCTTCACTTATCCCACCCACATTTTTGATGTTGTCGGTATTGGGACTTGTACCAGCGTCTTCCGATCACAAGCTCGCCTTCTTAACCTCTGCGCCACCACTCCCATATGTTGTTTATTAATACAAAACAAATAACAGTGACGTGTAGTCACCAGAAAATGCTGAGAAATTGTGTATAAACAATTTTTGCATTAATCTTAGAAACTAGCATTAACACCAGAAACTTGAAAGTAACCGTACATGAACTACTGGAGTGGTGAAAATGTTTTTTTTTGTTTTTGTTTTTTTTACTAAACATTTTTAACATTTCCACCCTTTTGTTGAACAAACCTGACATACAAAAAAAAAAAACTGCAGAAAATCCATCTTCTCCTGGAGAACTTTGTCTTCTTTACATCCTCTAAAATCCAGTTTAATCACCTACAGCCCCCTCTGATGGTTACATTGCAAAGTTCTGAAAAATTGTTCATCAGTCGATACAACAAATTCATAGGTTTGATCAAGTTGATCAACTCGTATGTAGATGACACCACGTTATATTCATTTAAACATGTCCAATTTCCCTCTTGATTGTTTTATCAAATGCAATATTTACACAAGTTTTATGAATCATTATCCAAAAGTTTCCTTTGGTAGAAATCAGTGAAGCTCTGTGGTGCTTTGTACCATGAAGTGAAAATTAAAAAATTACCGCCAAAGGTTTGTATTTTGTTTAATATTGCTCATTTTGAGAAGATTATTTTTCATCTATTTTTCACTTAAAACTAAACATTATATAAAAAAAGATTACCTAATTTGCAGAAAGTCTGCATCGACCTGCTGGCCAAAATTATACCATTCTTAAACTGCAGTTGTGGGCCACAAAAAAAAAATCACTCCACGGGCCGCAAATGGCTCCCGGGCCGCACTTTGGACACCCAAGGGGTAGAGGTAGGGCAGCCAACTTAAGGCCTTGTTATACTCTGCAAGACGCCCTGTCGCACGTCTTTTACCCCCCGTTGAGTGAGCAAACATTGCGCAACTTTTGGCCGCACTCCCGCTGTGATCCCCCGGTGACAGCCCGTCTTGTACATGGCCCCCAAGCAGAACTCCGAGACGCCGACGATGCGGCTCGCAGCGTGTGATTGGTTCAAAGTTTGTGGGCGTTTTTTGTTTTTGCTTTGACAGACACATGGATAGTTTTGAAGAGAAACTTGTCTGTGTGTGCGCGCGCACGCAAACCGTGCGCCTCAGCACACTTTGCGCATTGCACCCACACACACACACACCAATACATATATATATATATATATATATATATATATATATATTTACGCGCGCGCACACAAAAGCATGCGCGCGCTGCATGCACCCTTTAAAAGAAAGCAAACTCCGCTGTTAAACAACAAGCCGTGGTGGTCTAGTGGTAAACACGTTGCGCTGCCACTCCCAAGGACGTGAGTTCGAATCTCACATGGTTGAGTTTTTTTTATATTTATAATACGGTTATACGGGTACAGCGTGCAAAACTGTAACTAAAGCCTATTTTTATTTTACAGAAGAGAGCCATAATAATTATTACAAGAAAACATTACTGCCATCCATCAAATGTTTTGTTTTACAAATTGAAATTGCTAAAGTTTTTTTTTAATGATTTGGTTGACTATAATATTCTTTTATTATTGTTCAAAGCTCAGAATTTATGGTTTTGTGTGAGAAATCATTTAATATCTTATATTTTTTTATATATGTGATTGCTATTTGAATTGATTGTTAATTTTGTTTGAAGAAGGGGCAGAAATAATGAGATTTTTTTCTTCTTCTGCCTCCTTTCATTTCATGTATTGTTTTGTTTTATAATGTGGTTTTGTAAATAATTTTCTTGTGTTTTTACAATTTGAAATGAATAAATTCAAAAAAAAAAAAAAGTTGAACCGAGTGGGAATTGAACCCGAGTCTTTTGAGTGGAAAGCGGACGCGTTCCCCGCGGGACCACTGAGGCATTTACATCTTTTGAGGTCCAATTTCTTTTAAACAAACCACCTCTCATGAAATCAGTGGGAGGGAAGAGGGAGGGATTTATTATAATTTATCCCCCACGTCTTGCCAAGTATAAACACTCAATGCAGTCGGTGACACACACGCAATTGCATCATCGCTGGGTTCACTCAACGGGGGGTAAAAGACGTGAGATGCTAGTATAAACCTAGCTTTAGGACCAGAAAGTTGCACGTTCAACTCCCTGCCATTCCCACATGTGGTGTCCCTGTGCAAGACACCCAATCTCTAATTGTTCCCCCTGGTGCTTATAGCTGCCCACTGCTCCACCTGGGTGTATCTCAGGTGTGATGGGTTACATGCAGACAACACACAGCACTTTACTTTACTTTTCTCATTTCACTCTAAGGGATTTTAAACATCTGCTAAGTTCATGTCAAAAATCAACACAGACAAGTCCCTGTTTATAGTATTTTACATCGCTTCATAAAGTAGCTGCTTTTTGTTTCATTTTTATATAATTTCTCCTATTTACTTTTCATTTTCTATGCTTTTATATGACTGTCTATTGTTTTGTACTTCATCTGTGTTCTCTGTTTAAACCAGGTCTCCCTTGTAAATGAGTCCTCGAGGCTCAATGAGACTAACCTGTGTAAATAGCCTAAAGGTTGAATGAATATTGACACTAAACTTTCTGGCTAAATTTAAACCCTATTTACCTAATGCACTTTAGTTCTTTTAACATGTTGTTTCTAACACACAAACAGATGGACATATATAAGACATACAACACAAGGGTGAAAATCCTGACTTTCCATCCATTCATCCATCCATTCTCCTCCGCTTATCCGGGGTCGGGTCGCGGGGGTAGCAGCCTAAGTAAGGAGGCCCAGATTTTCCTCTCCCAAGCCACTTGGGCCAGCTCCTCCGGTGGAATCTCAAGGTGTTCCCAGGCCAGCCGAGAAACACAGTCCCTCCAGCATGTCCTGGGTCTTCTTCTGGGTCTCCTCCCGGTGCGACATGCCTGGAACACCTCACCAGGGAGGCGTCCAGGAAGCATCATAACCAGATCGGTCGAATGCCTTCTCCAAGTCCACAAAGCACATGTAAACTGGTTGGGCAAACTCCCACGCACCCTCCAGGACCCTGCTGAGGGTGTAGAGCTGGTCCAGTGTTCCACGACCAGGACGAAAACCACACTGCTCCTCCTGAATCCGAGGTTCGACTATCCGATGGACCCTCCTCTCCAGAACCCCTGAATAGACCTTACCAGGGAGGCTTAAGAGTGTGATCCCCCTATAGTTGGAACACACCCTACGGTCCCCCTTTTTGAATAGGGGAACCACCACCCCAGTCTGCCAATCCAAGGGAACTGCCCCCGATGTCCACGCAATATTGCAACAAGTAAGTCAACACAACCCCACAACATCCAGAGCCGGAACTCCGGGCGTATCTCTGGTGCTGAGGTCACCGAGGTGGTTAAAAAGCTCCTCGGTGGCAGATTGGAGAGCCCGACCCAAAGTCCCCAGACTCCACTTCCTCAGTGGAAGATGTGCCAGTGGGATTGAGGAGGTCTTCAAAGTATTCTGCCCACCTACTCACGACATCCCGAGTTGAGGTCAGCAGCACGCCACCCCCACTATAAATAGTGTTGGTGGCGTATGGTGGCGGATGGTGGACCAGAATCGCCTCGAAGCTGTACGGAAGTCATTCTCCATGGCCTCCCAAACTCCTCCTATGCCTGAGTTTTTGCCTCAGCAACCACCTGAGCTACATGCTGTTTGGACTGCCAGCACATGTCAGCTGCTTTCGGGGTCCCACAGGCCAAAAAGGCCCAATAGGACTCCTTCTTCAGCATGACAGCATCCCTCACCGCCGGTGTCCACCACCGGGTTCGAGGGTTGCCACCACGACAGGCACCAACAACCTTGCGGCCACAGCTCCGATAAGCTGCCTCGACAATAGAGGCGCGGAACATGGCCCACTCGGACTCAATGTCCCCCGCCTCCCTCGGAACGTGTTCAAAGCTCTCCCGGAGGTGGGAGTTAAAGCTCCGTCTTACGGGAGACTCTGCCAGACGTTCCCAGCAGACCCTCACAATACGTTTGGGTCTGCCAGGTCTGACCGGCATCCTCCCCCACCATCAGAGCCAACTCACCACCAGGTAGTGGTCAGTGACAGCTCCGCCCCTCTCTTCACCCGAGTGTCCAGGACATGCGGCCGCAGATCAGATGAGACAATAACAAAGTCGATCATCAACTACGACCTAGGGTGTCCTGGTGCCAAGAGCACATATGGACACCCTTATGCTTGAACATGGTGTTTGTTATGGACAATCCATGACGAGCACAGAAGTCCAATAACAGAACACCACTCAGGTTCAGATCAGGCAGGCTGTTCCTCCTAACCACACCCCTCCAGGTCTCACTGTAATTGCCCACATGAGCGTTGAAGTCCCCCAGTAGAACAAGGGGGTCCCCAGGAGGCGTACTCTCCAATACCCCCTCCAAGGACTCCAAAAAGGGTGGTTAATCTGAGCTGCCGTTTGGCGCATAGGCACAAACAACAGTCAGAGCCCGTCCCCCCACACGTAGGTGAAGGGAGGCTACCCTCTCGTTCACCGGGGTGAACCCCAACGTACAGGCACCAAGATGGGGGCAACAAGTATGCCCACTCCTGCTCGGCGCCTCTCACCAGGGGCAACTCCAGAGTGGAAGAGTGTCCAACCCCTCTCAAGGAAACTGGTTCCAGAGCCAGAGCCATGTGTTGAGGTGAGTCTGACTATTTCTAGCCGGAACTCTCAACCTCACACACTAGCTCAGGCTCCTTCCCCACCAGAGAGGTGACGTTCCATGTCCCAATGGCCAGCTTCTGTAGCCGAGGATCAGACTGCCAGGGTCCCCGCCCTTGGCCACCGCCCATCCCACATTGCACCCGACCCCTTTTGTCTCTCCCACAGGTGGTGAGCCCATGGGAAGGGGGACCCACGTCTCCTCTTCGGGCTGTGCCCGGCCGGGCTCCATGGGTAAAACCCCGCTCACCAGGTGCTCACCAGCGTGCCCCACCTGCCTGGCTCCAGAGTGGGACCCCGGTGACCCACGTCCGGGCGAGCGAACATTGACTCAATTTATTGTATTCATCATGGGTCTTTGGGCTGCACTTTGTCTGGTCCCTCACCTAGGATCGGTCTGCCTTGGGTGACCCTACTAGGGGCATGAAGCCCCTGACAGCACAGCTCCTAGGATCATTGGGACACTCAAACCCCTCCACCACGGTAAGGTGGCAGCCCAGGGAGGAGTTATGCCGGCTACCCACCAAACACATTTCGGGCAGCGGAAGCGGCCAGTTTACATTGAAAGTCTATGTGGAGGAGCTTCGAGGAGCGGCGAAGCGTGACGTGGCGCATTTTGAGCAGTTCGAGCAGCGCGGCAGAGCGCAACAGTTCTTTTCCGCGCACGCGACGCGTCCAAAAGCAGCCGCCGCCGGAGTTCAAATATTTGAACTTGGCTGCTCGCCGCGTCGCAGCAACCAATCGGGAGAGACTCTGCTATGTGATGACGCAACGACGACAGGACTTTGTTTTGACTTTTTAAACTTAGCCCAACGAGCCTCCATGATGAAACCAGCCTCCGGTAAGAAACTTGCCATTTTTACAGTTGTGGCTGTCCGCTCGAGCGTACGATCACCCCAAACATAAAAAAATAACGTTTTAATCTCAACAAAGACTTTCGGAGCTGCAGTTCGGCTCGTAGAAAACCCACTCAAGTAGTAACGAGGCTCACATACAGCTGATTATCTGCCAGGTGTACAAAAACAAAACAAACCCAACCGGAAAAGGACCAAGACTCTCCTCCCAGTGCGCGTCTTCGGTGTGAACAGACATCTGTTGATAAGCGGCCAACACCGTGCGTTGAGAGCGTTTTTGATGCTCAAGACACGTTCGGTGGGAACCCGGCATTATGCCAGCTACCAACCAATCACGTTTCGGGCAGCGGAAGCGGCCGGTTTACATTGAAAGTCTATGTGGAGGAGCGGCGAAGCGTGACGTGGAGCGTTTTGAGCAGTTCGAGCAACGCGGCAGAGCGTAGCAGTTCTTTTCCGCGCACGCGACGCGTCCAAAAGCAGCCGCCGCCTGAGTTTAAATATTTGAACTTTGGCTGCTCGCCACGTCGCAGCAACCAATCGGGAGAGACTCTGCTATGTGATGACGCAACGACGACTGGACTTTTTTTGGGCTTTTTAAACTTAGTCCAACGAGCCTCCATGAAGAAACCAGCCTCCGGTAAGAAACTTGGCATTTTTACAGTTGCTGCTGTCTGCTCGAGCGTACGATCACCCCAAACATAAAAAAATAAAAAAAACGTTTTAATCTCAACAAAGACTTTCGGAGCTGCAGTTCGGCTTGTAGAAAACCCACTCAAGTAGTAACGAGGCTCACAAACAGCTGATTTTATCTGCCCGGTGTACAAAAAACAAAACAAACCAGACCGGAAAAGGACCAAGACACTCCTCCCACTGCGCGTCTTCGGTGTGAACAGACATCTGTTGACAAGCGGCCAACACCGTGCGTTGAGAGCGTTTTTGATGCTCAAGACGCGTTTGGTGGGAACCCGGCATAACTCAACCTGTGAAAGTCAATTGATGCTTTGTGTTACATTTTTTTTGCCTTGGTTTGTTTGTAAATTGTTGTTCATAATAATAAAACAAAATAAAAATTGAATAAATAAAAATGATTAGGTTGCATCTTGCTCTCATGATGACATCTACCTGGGAGGCTGCCTGCAGTTCCTAGTTCCAGCCAGACGAGGGCGCTGTTTGAACTTTGATCTTTGGAGGGATGATGTTGATGGATCAGCAGAGAAAAGGCAGATAACAGCACAGCAGAGACAACACAATTTTAACAATTGGAACTGTAAAGACAATGCATATACGCGACGAGGACTAAAAGTAACTTTGGATTTACATGGTTTACCTCGAACGGAGCATAAATCCTGACTTTGTGTTTTGAGTCAGAAGACCTGCTACTGCAAAGTGGAGCTCTACAGGAGGAATGCCTTCCAGCTACTAACTCGCTACAGGCAACTATTTTTTGTGACTGCATTTACTCTAAAACTGGACTCGTAGATATATGAACACCGGACGGTGCCGAGTGCCTTAATATCCATTTATCCTCATGTAGCCGAAGCTATGCTGCGCGTTCATTTCGCGGAGATAGCCGGTTAGCCAGCTAGCTCTTCGGCTCGTCGGCGCAGCCGGGGACGCGGCGCTTGAGGTCGGCGTGCGCACTCACGCGATGCCGGTGGTCAGGAGAGGCCTACTCGGAGTTACCGTTTCAGCAAGCTAACGCTGGCTGGATGAAGGCTAACACTAGTTGTTAAATAAGCCCACAGCGTTTGTTGTTTACTCGTGAGCGCAGTCGATGCAATGCGACTGAAAACCAGTGAAAGTCAGCTGAGTTTAGAAGATTATTAAGATTAAAACATCTGCTCAGTGTAAACAAGTCTGAGCAAGTTAACATGTTCAGGTTAATCCTGTGCTATTATCACTAACTCATTTGTAGGTGTTGAAGGAGTCCATTTAGGTTTTATAGTGATTCAGATGTTCTGCTGAGTTAAAGGGAGTGGGTGCTGTGGACCTGCAGCTCATCCATCCATTCATTCATGATGGATGACTCCTGAAGAAGCAGACCATCTTCAATCTGTCTCCACTTCACCCACACTACCACACTAATCCAACCAAAGCGTCTGCTTTATATTATTTACTTCTAACAGGTGAACACTGGGGAGATTGGTTTTATCAGCACTTTATTTTTCACCTTGACCCCTTACTGGAACTACTGGTGTGCATGAGAACATGAGGGACCAGCTGTTTCATCTAAACCAGCATCCAAGTGTCGTAAAGATCTGATCAGAGCGCAGCGTTGTGTGGACTGCAAACTGAAGAGGAAGGATGGTGATGGTGGTGGAGAAGGCCCAGTGACGGGACGGCGTCGCTCTCACCAGGAAGCAGACATGAGCCTCCGCCAGCCCACGTCCACCCTGGACAGGTACGGGCCTCACGCCCATGCAACCCCACATGGTTTCTGTGTTTTGGAGCACGTTCCACAGAGCTGGCATGAAAATGCACTGCTCTCACATCAGTTGTTGGACTTGACTTTCATCAGATAGAGGTACACTTTGGCTTTGAGTAGAACGAGTCAGACAGGTTAACTCGGAGGTGATGAAAAGGCTTTCTGGGAAAATAACTACCATAAATACTTTGTGCAGAGTTTGTGTTTCACTGTCTGTTCCAGTCTTTTAATGTAACTCATTCTTATTATCTGCTCCGACGTCCCATTTCTTCTCCCCTTGCTGTGTGTCTGGCACACCTCCACTTTGACCACGTGTGCCGTGCGTCTTTGTATCATTTGTCTTTCCTGTTTTCCTCAGTCTGGTGTTTTGATAGTGTGCAGCTCTTTCCACCACTGTGTCTGTGCACGTTGTGTAACAGCAGCGTTGTCAGTGAGGGAAGAATCCACCTGTGCAGGTGATATGTTTTTTTTTTTGTGTGTGTCTATAGATTAAAGGGGACCACAGATCCAAAATTCACTTTTTAATGTTTTTTTTACTCAACTTTGGTTATGTACTTCGTAAAAAAAACAGTCCTAGGGCCAAAAAAATGCACCCAGTGGTTTATTTACTCTAAGTATATTTATTTTTCAGTGATATAAATGTCTCGTTTTCAAATCCTGCAGCTTGTGACGTCACAAGCTGCAGGACAATCCCCCCACCCCCACCTTGAGTCCAGCCCCTCACCTAGCAACCCCTGGTGATGCTCCACCCACTTCAGTATAAAAGACGTCACAGTTGTTTTTCCTGAGTTCATGTCAGCACAATGGCTACTAGAGTTCGATGTTTTGTTGTTGTTAAAATGCAGTACTGTGGTGTGTTGGGAGGCATGTGGCCTCATCTCTCTCTCACCCAGTAGGAGGAGCCAGCGAGGTGCTCCCCAGGTTTTACCAGGTGATGAAGAAGAAGTGTTCGTGTGTTCATTCATTCATTCTGTAACTGGTTTTGACGCTCGAAGGATTAAAGGCAACTGCTTGCAGATCAGTTTGTTTCTCCTTCTTCACACGCTACAGTTGGTGACCTGACGTGAAATATGTCAGAACCAAACGAGGATGTTGTTTCTTCTTCGGACCCCGCCGCCGCGACGTCTGCCCAGCTGTTGCAGCCGAACCCAGCCGACTTTGCTCCCGCAGCGAGTGTTAAGCTCCCGGAGTTCTGGCAGAGTGACCCGGTTTCGTGGTTCCAGCACATCGAGGCACTCTTTCGCCTCCGAGGCGTGAACGCAGATGAAACCAGGTACTTCTTGGTCGTGTCGGCTCTGGATATGCAGTCAACCCGCAAAGCCATGCCGCTGCTGCGCGACCCGCCACACGTGGGCAAATATGGCGCCCTCAAAGAGTTTCTGCTTCGAAGGTACACTTTGACTTCAACTGAGAGGGCTGATAAACTGCTATCGCTGCCGGGTTTGGGTGACGGCACGGCTGTGAACATGATGGACAAAATGCTGTCGCTACTTGGTTCAGACGACGGGGGTTTCCTTTTCCCTCACATTTTCCTGCGCCAGCTTCCGTCGCAAGTGAGGGCTACTTTGGCCAACTCCCCTTGTTTATCTACCGGTGATTACCGGGGTTTGGCGGAGGAGGCGGACCGGGTCCTGCTGGCGACCAGACGGTTCACGGTGCAGAGTACATCGGTGGAGCCGGAGCAGACGGTGGAGATGGAGGAGCCAGCGGCGGTTTCAGCTGTTGGCGCGCGAACTCGGCGGGGGAGCTCTTTGTGTTTCTACCACCGGAGGTTCGCAAACAAAGCTAAGCGCTGCATCCCACCATGTGCATGGGTGTCGGGAAACGAGGAAGCCGGCGCTCAGTAGCAGCTGTGGGCGCTGGCGAGCGAGGTGAGCTGCTCTTTGTCACAGACTCCCTGTCAGGACGTCGTTTTCTGGTTGACTCTGGTTCCCAGAAGAGTTTGGTCCACCCTGTTGGACCTGAATTAGCAAGCCGAGGCAGTGGCCCACTGCTAACTGCTGCTAACGGTTCTCCCATTGGAACTTTTGGCACTAGACGGGCAACAGTTTCTTTCCATGGTCGTGAGTTCGAGTGGGACTTTGTTGTTGCCTCAGTGACTGTTCCTATTATCGGTGCAGATTTTTTATGTGCTCATGGACTGTTAGTAGATGTTGCTAACCGCAGACTTATTGACGCTGTAACTTTTGCAACTTTCCCATGTGTATCTGGGGGGGCTGGGCCGCTAACTCATGCTAATGTTTTAGTTTCAGGAGATGTTTTTCAAGGTTTGTTGGCAGAATTCCCCTCTTTAACTACACCTGCTTTTTCCTCTTCAGAAACTAAACACGGGGTCGAGCATTTCATCCCTACCACGGGGCCGCCCGTTTTCGCACGTGCACGCCGCCTCGACGCTGTTAAACTGGCCATCGCTAAAGAGGAGTTTGGTACCATGGAGAGGTTGGGTATTGTTAGACGCTCTAACAGCCCGTGGGCCTCCCCCCTTCACATGGTACCAAAAGCAGACGGGTCGTGGCGCCCATGTGGCGATTTTCGCCGTTTAAATAACGTGACGACGCCTGATCGCTACCCCATTCCGCACATTCAGGACTTTTCTGTTCGGTTGTCGGGTGCTTCCATTTTTTCTAAGGTGGATCTGGTGCGCGGCTACCATCAAGTCCCAGTGCAGTCCAGCGATGTACCTAAAACTGCAGTAATCACCCCCTTTGGGCTTTTTGAGTTCCTCCGCATGCCGTTTGGACTAAAGGGGGCAGCACAGACTTTTCAAAGGCTGATGGACTCCGTGTTACGTGGCCTCGATTTTGTGTTTGTCTATCTGGACGACATTTTGGTGGCCAGCTCGTCAACCGAGGAGCACTTGTTGCACCTGAAAGAAATTTTTCAGCGCTTGGATGCACATGGCTTGATCATTAATCCGGTTAAGTGCCAGTTTGGTTTACCGGTGATCGATTTTTTAGGTCATCGAATTTCCGCGCAGGGTGCAGTTCCATTGCCTGCCAAGGTGCAGGCGGTGGCAGAGTTCCCACGTCCTCTGGTGGTTAAAAAGTTGCAGGAGTTTTTAGGCATGGTGAACTTTTACAACAGGTTCATTCCCAATGCAGCCCATCTCCTGCAGCCTCTCTACGAGGCCCTGCGCTCGAGGAAGGCGACTGACACAGTGGTTTGGACCCCAGACCGGATCACTGCTTTTGATGGTGCTAAGTCCGCGTTAGCTAGTGCGGCACTCCTAGCCCATCCAGATTCAGAGGCCCCGATTGCGTTGACAACTGATGCTTCGGATATAGCTGTGGGGGGCGTTGTAGAGCAACGCGTTGGCGACGCATGGCAGCCGTTGGCATTTTTCAGCCGTAAATTGCGGGACTGCGAGCGCAAGTACAGCGTTTTTGACCGCGAGTTGTTGGCGCTATTCTTAGCTACACGGCACTTTCGTTTTTTGCTGGAGGGTCGTTCATTTACGGCTTATGTGGACCACAAACCACTCACGTTTGCAATGTCTAAAGTTTCGGAGCCCTGGTCAGCACGTCAGCAACGGCACTTGGCGGCCATTTCAGAGTTTACAACGGACGTCCGCCATGTGGCTGGAAAATCCAACTCAGTGGCAGACTGTCTGTCACGGGTGCTCGTTTGTCCTGTACTCCTCGGGGTAGATTTTTCTGCCATGGCCGCTGACCAACCGGGAGACGCTGATATAACTGCCCTTCGTGCCGGCGTTTCAGGGCTTAAGCTAGAGGAGGTCAAATTGGGAGAGGGCGGTCCTTTGATCCTGTGTGACGTTTCCACAGGCCGGACACGCCCAGTGGTTCCATCAGGTTGGCGCCGCCGCATTTTTGACTCTGTTCACTCTCTCTCGCACCCAGGTGTGCGCGCGTCTGTGAAACTAGTCAGCGCACGTTTTGTGTGGCCTGGTTTACGCAGAGAGGTGAGGAGTTGGGCAGCGGCTTGCGTGGCTTGTCAGCGTGCCAAGGTGCACCGGCACACTAAGGCACCACTGGAACCATTTCCCATTCCAGCCAGGCGTTTTGACCACGTGCATGTGGACTTAGTTGGTCCCCTGCCCCCATCACGGGGTTTCACACACCTGCTTACAGTGGTCGACCGCACAACCAGGTGGCCGGAGGTCGTTCCTCTTTCTTCCACAACTACCTCCGACGTGGCTGGTGCGTTCCTCTCCACTTGGGTTGCCCGTTTTGGTGTGCCCTCGGACATCACTTCAGACAGAGGTCCCCAGTTTATTTCAGGGCTCTGGTCCGAGATGGCGCGCTCCTTGGGGGTGCAGGTGCATCGCACTACCGCCTACCACCCTCAGGCTAACGGGTTGGTTGAACGTTTCCATCGGTCTCTTAAGGCGGCGTTACGCGCTGCGCTAACAGACGTTGGCTGGGTGGAGCGTTTGCCATGGGTGCTGCTTGGGTTGCGATCAGCTCCTAAGGAGGACCTCAACGCTTCATCAGCCGAGTTGGTTTTTGGTCAGCCTGTACGAATCCCAGGGGAGTTTTTGTTAGACGCTGCCGCTCCACGGTTCCCCGAAGCGGTGGACCCCTATTCGCAGAGCGGTCTTTTGGTTCCGGGTCCTGTGCACCATTGTTTCCCGCAGGCGTTTGTGCCCACTGCACTCCAGTCTGCCCGTTTCGTTTTTGTGCGACGTGACGCCCACCGTTCGCCCCTCCAGCCTCCGTATGACGGGCCGTTTCGAGTGCTCGAAAGAGGCGCGAAAAGTTTTGTTTTAGACATGGGTGGGCGTAGAGAGCTGGTTACAGTGGACCGCCTGAAGCCAGCCTATGTGTTGGCTGATGATGAGGTGTTGCCGGCTCAGGTTCCTAGACGCGGCCGCCCTCCTGCTCGACCCCATCTTCCGTTTTCTCCCCCCAACTGTGTTCCTTCCCCTGTGGCACAAAATGTTGTTCCTGCACGGATGCCAGCCGTTTCTCCGCCCCCGAGTCGACGCAGTCGGTTTGGCAGGTTGATTAGGGCTCCTGTGAGAGACTGATGTTTTGTATTTGCCCTTCTGGGTGTTCGGGGGGGGGCTGTGTGGTGTGTTGGGAGGCATGTGGCCTCATCTCTCTCTCACCCAGTAGGAGGAGCCAGCGAGGTGCTCCCCAGGTTTTACCAGGTGATGAAGAAGAAGTGTTCGTGTGTTCATTCATTCATTCTGTAACTGGTTTTGACGCTCGAAGGATTAAAGGCAACTGCTTGCAGATCAGTTTGTTTCTCCTTCTTCACACGCTACAGTACCGCTAATAACTAATTATCTATCAACGAAAAAACTTATTTACGGGCTCTTAAATCAACCGGACGACTGCTCGCGGACCATATCCGGTCCGCGCCGGATGTGGTCCGTGAAAAAAGCGGTCCCCGCTAGAGAGAGCGTGTATAGCAGTTAGCAGCCAGTGTGTTAGTCTGCAGCCTTATTGCTTGTTTTCGAAGAGTCAGACGAAGAGTTTTTAACATGAAGGGTGAACTTATGGATGTTTCTCAGCGGCTTACGCGACGCGTCAGCGCCTCATTTGCCCTGCCCAAAATGGCGTCTGCCTCTGGGTCTGACTCAGGGTCCCCTTTGGAGGGTGGAGTTAATGTCAACAGATTTTGAAGGGCGTGGCCTTATCATAAACAGCCTGTTCAGATCGGAAGTGAGAAAAGGCACAACTAGAAAGGGGATATTTTTTTATCTAAGAATTATTTTGTGCATTAAATTTAATGAACATGGTCTGGATAGCCCACAGACATACCATAAAAATTTATAAAACCAATATTTGGTCTCCTTTAAACATCTGTGGCATCAAATTTCTCTCACCTGCTCTGATCCACTGGCCGAGTTAGACACAAGACATTTTTTAAATCAGAACAGAAAGTGTTGTTTACACTCAAAATACGTCACACCTCATAATGAACTCGCATTCATTCTTATCCGTTATCAAATCTGCACGTTTGAAAATATTGGATCAGAATAATACATTCTCTCCCATTCATCATGTTCCACCTACTTGGCTATTTTTATGTGTAGTCTGATGACTTTTACTGATTTGAAAAACCAAAGTGAACATATTTTCCAAATCAGATGCATTTGATTCAGAACATTTGAGTTTCTAATCAGGACTCCTGCTAACATGAATATAATCCTCTTAAACATTGAGCTCTGTCTAAGAGTCTGTCCTCCCATAACACATGTTTTATAAAGGCTAAATATAAGATAGAACTTTATTGATCCCGCAGGAGATTGTTGTGCCAGAGTTTCAGTACAAAGGAACATACACAAGATATAAAAATAACAACAATTAAAGTCTAAACAGGTGCAGACAGAAACATTAAAGAGTTTATTGTGGTGCAGGATTCATTTTATTGTCCTATTCCTGTGTTGTTCTATAGAGCACCTCGGTGGTCTCAGTCTACAACTGAAGGTGTTGCAGTAAGAGTCCAGGGTGTCATGCAGGGGGTGTGACATGTTCAGCATCTGGAGCAGGTTCCTCACCTCTGTCAGAGACTGCAGGTCCACTCCCAGAACTGAACCAGCTCTCTTGATGAGTTGAGTCTGTTGGTATCAGCTGACTTCACCCTGCTACCCCAGCACACCACAGCGTAGACGTAGACACTGGAGACCACAGAGTGGTAAAACATCTGCAGCATGGTCCTGCAGATGTTAAAGGACCTGAGTCTCCTCAGAAGAAAAAGGCGACTCTGTCCTTTCTTGTAGAGGGCGTTGGCGTTCGCTGTCCAGTCCAGTTTATTGTCTAGGTGGACCCCCCAGGTACTTGTAGCAGTCCACAGTGTCCACCTTAGTACCCTTGATGTTGATGGGGTTGGGGGTCTGATCTTCTTCCTGTAGTCCACCTGGTAAAGTAACGTGATATGTGTTGTCATCACTGTATGTTTCCATACCATGATGACATTAGTTCTCTGCATTTACCTCATCACACGTGAGATACACCCAGGTGGAGCAGTGGGCAGCTATGTATGCACCTGGGGAACAATTAGGGATTGGGTGTCTTGATGAAGGACATCACAACATATGGGAATGGCTGGGAGTCGAACCGTGACTTTCTGGTCCCAAGTCGACTGCCCTACCTCTACCCCATCTCGGGCCTCCCAGGTTATGAAGTTCTATCTTACCTGTCGTTCTAAAAGCAGCCTACAACAGAGAACAAAGCAGAAAAAGATCTCCCATTGCTCGAAACTTCAGAGCCACCATCACTTTTCAAGATTGATCAGTCTGACAACTACCGTATTTTTCGGACTATAGGTCGCACCCGAATATAGGTCGCATTGTCCAATTATTGCCAAAGAATTGGAAAAATCCATATATAGGTCGCACCTACATCAAAATGTGGACCGTGTTTAGCTCTGCTGCAAATGTCTGCCACAGGAGCGCACAGCAAGGCTTTTAAGAAGATTAACACTTAAAAACAATTAATTGTTTGATAAAAAATTATAGCAAATATGTGTCTGAGCTGAACTTTTCTTTAATAAATGAATAATTTTAGCAGGATAAACACCTAAAAATATATATATTTGTTAGCTGACATTATTGTAAGAGTGTGTCTCAGTTTAATTTTTGTTAATAAATGATTACAAATCAGCTTATTTTATAAAAAGCCATATATAGGTCGCACCTGACTATAGGTCGCAGGCCATGAAAAAATGATAAAAAGCCACGACCTATAGTCCGGAAAATATGGTACATGAAAGGTGTTCCAGTCTCTGTGACTTCATCACCATGGTCTGTGTCGAGCACCAGTTCAAAGCACATCTGACCATGACAAGCACCTTGATAGCAGTTTATCTGTTTTAACTGTGCTCTATAAATAAAGATGACTTGACTTGACAACAAAGTCATCTGAGCTTTGGTCTGAACCAGGAAACAAATTTAAACACCTGAAGTGACCGTTCATCACTTCTGGACTAGGGCTGAACGATTTTGGAAAATAATCTAATTGCGATTTTTTTTTCTATAAATTGCAATTGCGATTTAAAACGCGATTATTTTTTTAATATCTTCTCAAGTATTTTTCAACAAACAGAAGCAATAAATCAATCTGTTTTATAATAAACAATGTC